>PVKU01002381.1:0-231507 GCA_004027475.1 Anoura caudifer
TCACCAGAGTCTTCCTTACTGCCAAACCCCACAGGCTGTGTGATTCCTTACCCCGTTAACTATCTCTAGCAGATGACTACGGTCTGCACGTCACATCTCTGAGTTCAGCCCCAGCCATAGTGGACTGTTCGGTATGACTCACCTTGTACTGCCAGCATTCTGCTTCAGGTCTGCACCTTGACCTTCACATTCTGCTTCAGGTCGGAATTCGTCAGGGTTCTCCAGAAAAACCGAACCAATAGGATGTATACGTGTGTATATATATGGAAAGAGATGTACAATAAGGAATTGGATCACACAGGCTGCCAAGTCCACAGTCTGCATTGTGGGCCTGCAGGCTCAAGACCAAGGAGAATCAATGGTGTGGTTCCCGTCCAAAGGCCAGCAGACTGGAGACCCAAGAGAACTGATGGTACAGATGAAGTCCGAAGGCAGTCTGCTGGGTAATTCCTTCAACTGACTGAATAAGACCCACCCTCATTATGGAGGCAGCTTTACTCAATGCTCACCAATTTAAATGTTAATCTCATACAAAATAACCCTCCAAGTTGACAAATAAAATTAACCATCATAAAGTCCTTCTCCCACAAAATGGGACTTGCTCATCACCCCTCTCCTGGTGCACTTTGATGCAAACACAGCCGCGAAGTGTGGGGAGTTAGTGTCCAGGTGCAATCCTCAACCAATGAGTGCACTCATTGATGGATGAATATTTCAGACTCCCATCTCTCATGAGGACAATTCCGAGAGTTCTGCTGGAATAAAGCCGGCATTGCCTACAACTGGAAGCTCAGTAAAACATGGTTTTGTTGGCCTTTCCTTCTTCCCTGTCTCACTCTGTGTTTTCTCACTCCTGCTTCCTGGGATCCCTCCCCAAAAAACGACCTGGACCTAAATCCATGCTCAGGCTCTTCTTTCGGGAAAACTCGAACTTAATGCCTTCTTAGTAGTAGCTGGCTCTGTGACTCTCTCCTGATTCTGCCCCTGCCTCTCTGACCTGTTTCTCTCACTGGTTTTCTTCCGTTGCCCTGATCTGGACGATGAGGGGTTCTCTGTCTTCTACCTTTTTCTTGTCTCCCTCCGTAGACTCCTGATTGATGTCATTCATTTCAGCACAGTGCTTGCCACTCTCCCTGTTCTAGCCTCCTATTTCCTCCTGCCTTCTCAGGATCCCCTGGGGCTTCAGCACCTGGTTCTTACACAAATGTGCCCACATCCAAACACAATCTATTCCCACACAATATATGTGTCCCTTCTATGTCCCACATCTCCATTCATGGTATTATCACTCTCTCAATGTGTGAACTTCAAATATTCCTTCTCTCTCATCCCCTAGATCCTTCCATTAATGCCTCAGAAATAGCTCCAGTTTCTGTTCCCTCCTCTCCATCCCCACGGGCATTAACTCAGTTCAGGTCTTCATCATCTCTTTCTTTTTTCAATTATATTTTATTGATTATGTTATTACAGTTGTCCAATTTTCCCCTCATTGCCCTCCTCCATCCAGCACCCCCCACTCCCTCAGGCAGTCCCATACATTGTCCATGTGTGTGGGTCATGTCTGTAAGTTCTTTGGCTACTCCATTTCCTGTACTGCTTTTAACATCCCCCTGTCTATTTTGAATATACCAATTTATACCTGTTAATCCCCTCACCTTTTTACCCATTTCCCCACACCCCTACCCAAGAACCATCAAAACACTCTCCATATCCATGATTCTGTCTCTGTTCCTCTTGTCTGCTTAGTTTGTGTTGTAGATTCAATTGTTGATAGATATGTATTTATTGCCATTTTATTGTTCATAGTTTTGATCTTCTTTTTCTTAAATAAATATGTCCCTTTAACATTTCATATAATAATGGTACAGCGATGATAAACTCCCTTAGTTTTTTTCTTGTCTGAGAAGCTCTATATCTGCCCTTCCATTCTAAATGATGGCTTTGCTGAGTAGAGCACTCTTGGCTGTAGGTCCAAGTTCTCTTGTTACTTTTAAGATTCTCTCTTTAACCTTTGGCATTTATGATGTGTCTTGGAGTGGGTCTCTTTGCATCCATCTTGTTTGGGACTCTGTGCTTCCTGGACTTGCATGTCTATTTCCTTCACCAAATTAGGGAAGTTTTCTTTCTTTATTTTTTCCAATAGATTTTTAATTCCTTGCTCTTTCTCTTCTCCTTCTGGCACCCCTATGATGTGAATATTGGAATGCTTGAAATTGCCCCAGAGGCTGCTTACACTATCCTGTTTTATAGATTCTTTTTTCTTCTCATTGTTCTGATTGGTTGTTTTTTGTTTCCTTATGTTGCAAATCATCAATTTGATTCTTGGTTTCATCCACTCTACTGCTGCTTCCACTGTAAATTTTTCTTTATTTTAATTAGTATATCCTTCATTTCTGGCTGGATCTTTTTTATGCTGTTGAGGTCCTCACTAAGTTCCTTGAGCATCCTTATAACCAGTGTTTTGAACTCTGCATCTGATAGATTGCTTATTTCCATTTCATTTAGTTCTTTTCCTGGAGTTTTGATCTGTTCTTTGGGCCATGTTTCTTTGTCTCCTCATTTTAGCAGCTTCCCTGTGTCTGTTTCTATATATTACATAGAGCTGCTGTCACTCCCCGTCTTGGTAGTACAGCCTAATGTAGTAGGTGTCCTGTAGGGTCCAGTGGTACAGATTCCCCTGTCACCCAAGCTTGGTACTCCAGGTGTGCCCTCCATGTGCATTGAGTACACCCTCCTCTTGTAGTTGAGTTTGATTGCTGTTGGCAGGTGAATGGAAGGGATTTACCCAGGCCAGTCAGTTGCAAGGACTGGCTGTGACCACTGACCACCAACCTCCACCCTCTGTGGAGGATCAGCTATGCAGGGGCAGGGTGGTGGTCCTCCAACATGGTCTGTAGCTGTCCACTGGGTGCACAGGTTCTGGGGTTTCCCAGGTGGTACAGGCCAAGGTAAGGCCTCACCTGTCTTTTGCCCACAGTCAACCTGCCTGAGCTATAAAGCAGTCTAAGTTTGCTACTTATGCTGGGCTTAGAGATTCCCAGGCAAGGCCAAGTTGTGAATCTAGGCTGGCTGCTGCTAGTGCTAGGCCTATGGACACTTAACAAGAAGTACAGGGGCTTGGGGCTCACTAAGGCCAGCTGATGCTTGTTTGAGAGTATTTAGGAAGTTGTGAAGCATGAGCCAAGACAAGCCATTCATATGGAAAAGTCACAGTTAACAGGGCAGGGAAAACAATATGAGTGAGGTTGATGGAGGCTCAGATATGGTACCTGCCTGCCAGCTCTGTGGCTCTGGGGCGGGGGGGGAGGAGGTCCAGAAAAGGGACAATGGCTTCTGCCCGCCTTTCTATCTAGGGGAAAGTTGTCTCCCAGCTCTCACCTTCACACCAGACACCTCAGTTCCTCCCTGTATTGGCTGGTGCCTTACAAACTGCTACCCCAGTGCTTGAGCTCAGAGGGAGTGAGTCTGAATAACTCCGTGTGTGGATTCTATAAGAGGAACAGCTTGGGACTCTAGAAGTTTCTTCCACTCACTTGATCCCCTGGCTTTTGCAGCCAGAAGTTTTGGGGACTTATCTTCCTGGCACTGGAACCATGGGCTAGGGGCCCTGGTGTAGGGCTGGTACTCCTCACTTCCAAGACATCCCTCCCAAATTTTATCCACCATGTGTGGATGTAGGGCTAACTCACTCCACGTCTCCACCTCTCCTACCGGTCTGGATGGATGCAGTTTCTTTAATTCCTTAGTTGTCAACCTTCCATTCAACTTGATTTATGATGGTTCTGAGTGATGGTTGCTCTATAGTTTAGTTGCAATGTGATGTGGTTGTGCAAGGAGGCAAGCCATGTTTACCCATGCCACCATCTTGACCGGAAGTCCCCCCAACGTCCCTTTCTTTTTTGAATATTTTATTTATTTGTTTTTAGAGAGACAGGAAGGGAGGGAGAAAGCGAGGGAGTGATCAATCAGTTGATCACACAGCACACAGCACACAGCACACAGCACACCGACCAGGACTGAGATCCCAACCCAGGCCGAAGATTAAACTGGCGACCTTTCCCTTCGCAGAGTGACACCCAACCAACTGAGCCACAATGGTCATGACCATCATCTCTTTCTTAAATTCCTCTGTGGTCTCCTGTTTTCTCTGCCTCCAGACATCTCCAACTAAATTCACGCTCTAATCAGCCACTGGCTTGATCTTCCTAAATCAGAGATCTGATCATGTTGCAACACAGATCAGAACCTTCCCACAGAACCTTCCCACAGAACCTTCCCACAAAGCAAAACCTTTAAACTTTTAGCAGAGAAGAAGTTGAGAAGGCACATCTTCAGGTGAGAATAGTGGTCACTTAAACATTCTTGATGCTCATTTGAGCTACTTCTCTACATCCACACCAAAGCTACAGGGGTGGAAGGCACCCTCTTCCACCCAAAAGCTGGTCTAAGCTACACAGATTCCCTGTGTTTAGTTCCCCTAACAAAGGTGAGTCAATCTAACACTTTTGAAAAGAATTTCCTTAAAAGCTAAGAAAAAAGATCAAAGAAAATATGCACACACACACACAGACACACATCATAAACAGGGATGTCTGAACCTTTCAAATGAATAGGTCTATTTTAAAATAAAACTAATATCTATAAATATAAAACCACTTATAAATGTAAAAGTGTTTATCTAAAACTTTTAAAAGAAAACAAGAGAAATCATTATGACCTTGGATTAGCAAAAGTTTCTTATAGATGACAACTAAAGCACAATCCACCAAAAGGAAAAACAGAATATATAAGAAATCTTAAAACTTAATAATAAGAAAACAAATGACTCAATAAAATATGAATGAAAAGTTTGAACAGACACTTATCTAAGAAGATGTTGATGTCAAGTAAACACATGAAAAAAGGCTCCGTATCATTAGTCATTGTGGAAATGAAAATTAAAATCACAATGTGAAGCTTATCAGAACATCTAGCATTGAACACACCAAGTGTTGGAAAGGATATAGAAGAACTTGAACTCTCACATTGCTAGTGGGAATGTAAGATGGTACAACCACCCTGGAAAACCATTTAACGGTTCCTTCAAAAGTTAGATATGTACCTACCGTATGATTGAGCCATTCCACTCCTAGATATTTGCCCAAGAGAACTGAAAGCATATGCTCACATAAAGACTTGCACGTGAATATTCATCAGGGCTTCATTTATAATAGCCAAAAATTATTGTCCATGAAGAGGTAAATGGATGAAGAAATTGTGGTACAATGGAATACTACTTGGCAATACAAAGAAATGAACTATTGATACACATAACAACGTAAGTGAATCTCAAAATGAAGTTGAGTGAAAGAGGTCAGGCAAAAAAGAATACATACTCTGTGATTCTATTTACATAAAATAGAAAATGTAAACCAATCTGAAGTTATACAAAGAAGATTAGTGGTTGCCAGGAAATGAGGAATGGCATGGAAGGGCAAAGGGAAGAATTGGAAAAGGGCACAGAAACTTTTAGGTGCGATAAATGTGTTCACTATCTTAATTGTGATGGTTTCACAGACATATACACATGTCAAAACTCATCACATTATACACCTTAAATATGTACAGTTTATTGAAAGTCAACTCTACTTCAATAAAGCTGTTAAAATATTTAATTAAAAAGTACTAATAGTCTTACTTGATTCAAAAATCCTATTTCCCAAGTCACGCACTGAGCTGACTTTTTCGTGTTCTCATGGTTCTGTCCAACACCTTGGTGGTGTTCTGGGGACAGGCTGGACTCAGCTCCAACCCATACTCCCAGAACTGTGCTGGAGCAGAGAGATGCACTGAAAACAGAATTCAAAGCGTACATCAAGAAGACTTCTGGCAGCAGCATGACAATTGTGAAAGTGAAAGAGGAATAATCTACCCTGACTAAAGCTTGAAACGCTACATTTCCAGGTGAAGATGTGTGGACACATGTTATGGCAGATTTAAAATGATCTCACTGTCTTGTTTATAGATTGGCAATGCCAATAAATTGAAGTATGGTGTAAAAAAAGAAGAAGCCCTGCTTCTTGATTTTTTCCAAGAACCTCACCCATAAAGGGAAGTAGCTGAAAGAGCATAGATCGGGTTTAAAACCCTGTTCTACCAAAAAGTTGTTTAAGACCTTGGGCTGGTTACTTAACTTCTCAGGAACTCCTCAGTTTCTTCATCCATAAAATGGGGCTAATAATAATCTTCCTCACCAGTTTGTTGTTAAAATTTTAGTGCGATAACAAGTGAGTGAGTCCCTAGCCCATTCTAGATGCCAGAATACATAATGCCCATCCCCAAAGGGGCTAGATTCTTTTTTTGTTCTGCTCCTTTCCCCTGCTTTCCTCTTTCCTTCCAGAGAGGGAGGGGCCCTAGTCACAAAGACATTCAGAGGAGAAACAATGAGGAGGAAGCAGAGCTGAGGACTTGGATTGTGTTGCCCTGACCACAGTGCCTAAGACCAGAACTTGAGACTTCCTGGAGGGTGGTCCCAGGGATAGGGAGGAGGGAGGGAGCAGAAAATGTAAGTCGGGGAAGGAGAAAATGCCAATAAAAATGTGCAACTGATGTGGAGCTCAGCTCAGCCAGAGCCTCTCTGAAGACCTGTGGAATGCACCTTGGAATTGACCCCCTGAAGATCAGAAGGCTGGGCACGGACCCATGACCTCCACAGGGTGACGGTTGCACTCAAAGCATTAACTTTCCTCTCCTCTTGCTACACTTCTGTCAACTGAGGGAGGAAAACCGAGGCCAGGCCTCTTTGTGGGGCACTGGCAGTGTCATGGGACCACCCACCACAGCTCAGTTCAAATCAAAAGCGGCCGGAGAACATGTGGCATGGGGCACCAAAAGCAGCTGACTCAGGCCCAAAGCCCAGGCTTAGGCTGACAATGTGATCTGCTGAAGCCTATCGAGCACCTGGAGCACCTTTGTGCCAGGAAGACGACCCCAAGTGCCTTTCAGTGCAAAAGCTAGAGACCCCAGATTAAAGCCCTCTCCCCTCAAGACCATAGGCAGGGACACTACTGACTTCCTCAATTGCTGCCTCAGAATAGTGTCTGGGAGAGAGAATACCTGAGGGCATGAGTCATTAAAGGCACTCTGGGAGAAAGAGGAGGGCATAGGAATTTCCCAGGAGAAGGGAAAGCTAGCTATTTCACTGGGCAGCATAAATCGTTTTTCTCTGCTCTACAAATAAAGTGAGAGAAATGTTCCTCAGATTGGAAACCCAATTGTGGTTATTGTATTAATGCCTATCACTGATTAAACACGTGATATGTGCCTGGAAATGTGCTGCATTCTTTTATGCCTTATTTCATTTCACCCCACGGCAACCCACTCCAGTAGGTTTATAATTAACTGTAGCTCAGAGCAGCTGAGTAACTTGCTAAATGTGGAAGAGCTAGTAACTCATAGAGCCAGAATTCAGTCCCAGGTCCAGTGACCTGAGAGCCTGTGCTTTGATTGTTGGGCTACGCAGCTAGGGAATCAATCAGAAGCAGTGGCCTTCCCCCCTGGGAGGAGAGAGGCTGGGAGAGCACATTAACTAGACACAGAAAGAGAAGGAGGAAGGACTCCACATTGACAGAAGGTGCACACTGGTTGTTGTGTGTATGTGGACACATCATTTACAGCTGCTCAAAATCTTTAGTCCCATCATGCAAAGGCAGAATGAAAAGAAGTTACCCTTCCCAGCCTCACTTGCCTAGAGTGTGTGGACAGGAAACACAGGTTCTGCCAATAGGACACCATGTCGAAATGCGCTCTGTAGAGAAACAGATGACAAGCAGGACTCCATCTGGCTGGGGCCAGTAACCCTCGGGGCACCATGTTCTCTGTGAAAGCATCAGTCTCGGCTTTGCTAAGGAAAAACAAGTTAAAGGGGCCTTTTGCCCTGCTTGGAATGCTAAAGGAGAAGAGCATGCCCTGGGCACTGGAAGGGACTCCCAAACACGGATCCCTACTGGTTCTAAACCCAACTCCAACGGATGTGTTTGGCAGGGAGTAGTTTCCAAAACACCAAGAAACTCTCTGACACCAGCAGGGTGTCCTACAATTCAACTCAGTTCTGACCCTATCTACCTGGAGAGAGCATCGGATCCTGCAGGCTAAGGGCTCAATCCTACAAGACTGACACCCCCATTCAGACGCCAATCACAAATCCAGATTGTCACCTGTACTTCTGACCAAGTGACTTTAGATGGGAGGTTCCCACAACCTTGGCCTGGAGTCCAATTAATTTTCTAGAGTGGCTCACAGACTCAGAGAAATATTTTCCTTAGATTACCAGTTTATCACAAAAGGATCTAACTCAGGAATAGCCAGATGGAAGAGAGGCATAAGGTAAGTTACGTGAGAAGGAGCTCAGAGTTTCCATGCCTTCTCCAGGCATCATCCTCCACTTACCTGTTCATCAACCTGGAGGCTCTCTGAACCCATCCTTTTGGGTTTTATGGAGGCCTCATTGCATAGGCGTGACTGAGTGAATCATTGGACATTGGCAATTGATTCAAACTCCAGCTCCTCTGCCCACCGTGGAGCGGCTGGGACTGAAGGTTCCCGCTCTCCAAACACAAGGCTGCTTCTCCTGGCAAGCTGTCCGCTTCTTTGGTTACCTAAGCAGTTTCCAAAAGCCACTTCGTTAACATAAAAAAGACACCCCCACCCCCACCCCCGACCGCTTTTCACAGGAAATTCCAAGGGTTTTAGAAGGTCTGTTGTCAGGAATGGGGTAAGACCAAATATATATGTCTAATCATAAATCACAACCTCACAGATGCCTTCCCCAGTGGAACGTTCTCCCCATAACTTCTCTGATCAAACTCTGGGGCTTGTTTTTGGACTTTTCCAAGTTGAGCGCAGTCTCCAAAAGTGGCAGTTCATTTGCCCACTGTTGCACCCTTTCCTCTTCTGGTCAGGGTTTGTTTTTTAACAGCTGGGAGCAGAGATAAGGGTTTCCCTGATGAGTAAAGCAGACTTGCACAAGTGGGTGGGTTTTGCACAGCCACAGTAAAAAAGTTCTTACCACTTGGTCTTTCACATCCAGGCAACAGTGAGGTCCTTTTATTTCTTCATCTGCAAAACTTGACAACTGGTCCAACCTCACAGGCTTGTGATGACTTAGTGTGAAAGTGCTTTGTGAACTATCAAGTGTAAAAATACTAGCTTTTATCATTGTTGATGATATAATGATAATAATGATGCATATGAGGGGGGGAAAATGGTCACTCAGCCAATCTGAACTCCTTGCCTTTCCCAAAGTTCCACTGTGAACTTTGCACCATTGCTCTTGACTGGACTCACCTCTCCTAAGACTAACAAAGTTCTACTTATCATTGGACCACCAAGGGTTAACCAATCAAGGGTCAAAGGTGAAGCCAGCAGGCCTACGGAGAGCATCAGGAAATCAAGAGGGAACAGCCAAGAGGAGATTTCCTGTTAGAATAGTGGTAAATGGCACAGGGGAGCTGCTGCATCTCTGGCAATATCTTGGGAGTAAAGAGGAGGCTGCATAACTCTCAGGAATTCATTTTAGGAAAGTTAGAAAATACAGATAAAAATATGAATATAAAATATAAGAAAAAAATCATTTGTAAAGTTACCATCCATTACTTGGGACATTTTTCTAGTTGTCTATCTAAATATTTTACCAAATATAGCCCTGGCTGGTGTGGCTCAGTGGATTGAGTGCTGGCCTGAAAACCAAAGGGTTGCTGGTTCAATTCCCAGTCAGGGCACATGTCTGGGTTGTGGGCCACGTCCCCAGTTGGCAGCTTATGAGAGGCAACCACACATTGATGTTTCTCTCCCTCTCTTTCTCCCTCCCTTCCCTTCTCTCTAAAAATAAATAAATCTTTTTTAAAATGTACCTAGATGTGGATTTTTTTATATTTATCCTTCTTGGTATACATTGTGCTTTCTATATTTGTGGATTCTTACATTTTGTCAATTTTTGAAAATTCTCAACCATTTTCTTTTCAAATGTTGCCTGGCTCCCATTTTTTCCCTCTTCTCCCCTCATGGGGATCCATCCAATCTGATGGTTGCTGAATCTCCTAAGTCTTTGCCTTTTAATTTTTCTATCTGTTTGTCTCTCTTTGCTGCATTCTGGGGACTATCTTCAGATCCATTTTAGCATACTACCTCTCTCTTTAGCTGTACCTTCTGCTTAACCAAGCATTACAATCTTAATTTTAATGGTCACATACAATTTGGGGGGTTTTGATATTCTATTTTTTTCCTAAATCTATCTGGGCATTTATAATCATCTTTTGTTCCTCATTCAGTTTTTATGCTCCATCTTTTATTCTTTAAGCATTTCACAGTAGCTTCTTCAGATTATCTGATTATTCCGAACTCTGGAGTCCTTAGAGATCTAAACCTATTGATTATTGTTCCTGCTTATTCACTCTCATAGTGATTCGAATCCGTATATATTTAGTAATTTTTTGGTAGGTTTATATTTGGCTGAATTTAATGCAGAAGCCTGGATTGAGGTTGCTTTCCTCTGAGGAGGACTCAGTTTGCATCTGCTGGACTCCAAGGAGCATTAAAAATCTGGGGCCTCTTAAATTTTTCAGTGTATGGTTTATTTGATCAAAGGAAAAGAGAGCAGGTCTGGCATGGAAACTAACATTTTTGTTCATTGTAACATCTAGTGCTGCAGTCTAGGCAGGCTTCCTTGTAGGTTCCCTCTGCAAGCAAGTGGACTTTGTCCTTTCCACTAAGAATGTAGCCTCTTTGAGGGCCCCAGCTTTGGGGGGAATAGGGGTGTCTCTCACATTTAGCTCTTCCATCCTCCTAGGCCCTAGGGCTTACTCTCTGATTCTCTCCCAACCTCCCAGACCCCTGCCCAGTCCCCAGAGCTCTAGGTTTCTAGTTAGTTGACCTCTCTGTTTATTTGCTATTTACCTTTGGTTTTGGTTTTTTTTGCGGGTTTTTTATTGTATTTTTCTACCTTTTGTTTTGTATTGTTTTACTTTGTTGGTTTCAGAGGGATGCCCTAGGGGGATTATTTTGGGAAAGCTCACTAAAGAAATTTTTAAATATCTATTTGTCATGCTTTATACAGTATAGTATTTAAGTTTTCTGCTACAGGAGGCTTTTGAGAACTCATACTACTGAAAGAGAATTTTTAAACAAACAAAAAAGTGATTATATGGTACACGTTGTTTTATAATTTGCTTTTTTCCCATTTGATATGTGAAAATCACCTGTCATATAAATAAATACAGGTCTAGAGCATCATTTTGATGACTATGTAGTCTTCTATTACAAAATTTATTTAGTCTTTCTTCTTATTATTGGATATTTAGGGTTCTTTTTTTCACTACTTTAAACAACACTTCAGTTAATATCTTTACAGCTAAATCTTTGCAAAATCATGATTTTCTCCTTCTTCAAGTTTTTATAAAAGTAATATATGCTGCCCTGGCCAATGTGGTTCAGCTCATTGGAGCATCAGCCTATAAACTGAAAGGTCCTGGGTTCAATTCCCGGTCAGGGCACATTCCTAAGTTACGGGTTCAGTCCTCAGTCAGGACACATGTGAGAGACAATCAATTGATGTTTCTCTTTCACATCAATGTTTCTCTCCCTCTCTCCCTCCCTCCTGCCCCTCCGTCTAGAAATCAATAAGCATGTCTTCCAGTGAGGATTAAAAAAAGTAATACATGCTGATATAAAATATTCATACACTAAAGAAAATGAAAATTCTCCGTAATCTTTTTTGCCATCACCTTGATGAATAACATTTGGTCTATAATTGAAATCTCTTAATCAAACAAAAGGTGAGAGTTACTTAGGTCTTGAATATGAAGGAAGAGAGACTACACCCTCTGCTCTCCACCCCTCACCCCAACAACTAGGGATAAGAGAGCCAGAGCAGGTTACTAGGGATGGGCTGAAGGTAAGCAAAGACAATCAGGAGTGGAGAACTAAAGGGATGACAGACACCCAAACAGAATCCAAAACCTGGAACAACTGGGGTCAGGGGCACCAGGCCTCAGGAAAGGCCCAAGCTTCAAAATCTAGGAATCAACTCTGCCTTACCAGTCCCCTCCTGCTAGAAGCAGAGGGTCTTTTCAGGCACACACTCCAGGCTCCCATTCCTGCCCCTCTTTCTTTTAAAGGGACTTGGTTTATTTTGAGTCAAAAACCAGGCTCTAACACTATCCCCAACCACATGCTTTACAGTGGCTCACCCATGATTCTCAGGGTCTTGTCCCTGTCTAAGAAATCCAGCCAGGTCTTTAAACACCCTTCTATCTCCTTTCTGCCTGTTCTCCTCAAGATGTTGCCCAGGTTCTTCTCCCTAGAGATAGCCATGAAAGGAATGGCACACTCTCTGATGGCTCTTGGCTCCTGACCACACTTTTTCTGAGGACCTGCTGTGCTTGCCTTCAGAGTCTATGAAATACTGTCCTATCTCTATAGTAAAGTCTAATTCCGATGTATTCTGTTAATGTGCAGGTGAGAGCCCCTAACCATGAAGAAGCCCAACCTCCTCTTTTCTCCCAATGAGTATGGAGCTCCAGCTGGGATGATCAGCATCTTAAGGAAGCCCCAGAAGTTTAGGTTGTTCATTTATTAATTCAATTCAACAAATATTTGGTGTGTGCCAGGTACTGACTAAGGTCAGAAAATTCCTTAAACAGCTCCAAACTAGCATGGGCTACTCACCAGAATTGACAGGGTGGATTCTGGAGTTCTCAGTTGCTCTGAAAATCTCAGTTGACTACTGGCCACTTGTACTCCATCCAGCAAAGCCCATGGACCACTGAACAGAATGGAAAGTGCATACCAAGATGAGTACCTTCCGGTGAGAGCTGGCACATGACCCACAGGTAGGGGTCTGCCTGTGAGGGCCTGCGCACCCAGAGCCGGCTGTTCCACAAGCTCCAGCCATGGTCGGGCCTTGCAGGGGTAAAGTAACTTTTCGTCTGCCCTAAGCCCCTAAGGCTCCCCAAGCTCCTGAGTTCTGAAAAGCCCTTGTTCAGAGCATATGCTTGTGGGAAAGCTATGTTAAGCGGAGAACGTGCATGGGAGGGAAGAGCAGGGAGGTTCTGAGGTGCTTCCACTGCAGCGCAGGCCTCTGTGCCAGCCACCCTCCAGCAGGGCTGTTCATCTAGCTGACCACAGCACTCTGGGAGCAGGTCTTGGTCTCGACAGCGGACAAGTCACTACCCACGCCAGCAGCTTTCCTCAGTGACCGCAGCTGTCAGGCACTGGGCAGGAATACAGACGGGGACCCTTCAGACACTGTTGGACTCTTCACACCTTCCTCAGCCACTCTCACCTCCCACTGAGTGGTGCAGCCCCGAAGCCTGTGTGAAAATAGGAAAGCCTGATGGTTGGAGCCAGGCTCTGAAATTCCACACTGGCTTGGCCAAGGTAAACTGTCAGCGCCTGTGTTTCCTTGTCCATAAAGAAGTCATAAAAGCAGTATCTATGCCCTTAGGGTTAATGTGAGAATTACATAAGCTGATATACGTACCTGTCACATGGCAAGCATTACGGAGGTGCTAGCTACGATCTTAGGGTAGCTGTGGGAGAGCTGAGCCCTAGGACCAGGAAATCCTCCTCAGCACTATCCCATCCCCAGCCCAGGCCTGGCAGGTGGCACAGCTGGGAGTCCTGTGGGAGAAGAGAGAGACACCAACTGCTGGAGTGGGTTCCTGGAAAGTGAGGACACCTTCATGCCAGCCTAAACGCCAGTGACACCTCACCAGGCTGTGGTATAAAGCAGCTGTTCAAGAAAATGCCAATGAGAAAAGACAAGCAATTGCTGGGGGGAGAGGGGCATAAGGGGATTAATTGTAATGGCAAAAAATACAATAAAGATTAAATTTTTAAAAAGAGAAAGGAAAAGACAAGTAATGAGCTTCCGTTCTGCCCAGCCCCTTTGGGGCGGGACTGCAGAAATAGGAGGAACTTTAGAGGTTCTGGGCAGTTCTTGTAAAAGGAAGTTATTCAGTTACTCAGGGTAAGGAAGTTGAATCCGTGCAGTGGCCTAAGTGGCCTAGAGACTGACCCTTCTCCCCACCCCAAGACCCCTCTCTACCACAAACCCCACTCCCAGAAGTCACTCCATTCCTGTGAACTCGCAACTTCCAGAAGCTTCTTGCCTCATCCAGCCTGATGTCCTGCAGCAAGATATGGTGAGTGAAGAATGAGACACAGGATGCCCCTTGGATTTGCTCAGGGACCATCTTTGTGCCTGTGCTGAGGCCAGGGGACAGTGGGACCCACAGGGGAGGCTGTGGGTTGTACCAACCCTGCTGAGTCACAGGTGTCATTGTGGGGAGGGGTTGCAGGAAGCAGCAGGGGCTTGGGGGTGAGGCCAGCTGGTGACAAAGCCCCTTCTCTCAGGCTCAAAGGTACCCAAGCCTCCCTGGTGCCCACTGAGGTATTAAAGAAACTGAAGCGCATCGGGCAAGGTGGGTTCGGCACAGTGTTCCTGGCGCGACATGAGAAATGGGGTCGTTATGTGGCAGTCAAGATCGTGAACTCGTGAGTGCCCCAGCTGTTGGCTGGCCGGTGTCTTGCCTTGGAGGCAGGCTGCTGTCCCTGGGGGCCTGAATGGGGAAGGGAGGGATCTGCCCAGCAGAGCGGGACCCCAGCTCTCTCATGGAATATAGGAAGGTGATATCGGGAGAGGTGAAGGCCATGGCCAGTCTGCATAGTGAGGACGTGCTGCCACTGCTGGGAGTCACCGAGGAGCTGGAGTGGGACTACGTGTCTGGGCCAGCTCTGGTGACTCGATTCATGGAGAACGGTTCCCTGGCGGGGCTGCTGCAACCCCAATGTCCTCGGCCCTGGCCACTTATCTGCCGTCTGTTGCAAGAGATTGTTCTTGGGATGTGTTACCTGCACAGTCAGGATCCTGTACTTCTGCACCGGGACCTGAAGCCCTCCAATGTTCTGCTGGACTCAGACCTGCACGCCAAGGTCAGCCCACCACACCCCAGCTCAGCCTCTGGATAAAGCCCTGCCCCAGAGCTGCTTCAGACTCACCCACTGTAGCATCTGCTACAGTCCTGTCTACTGAACACCCTCAGCATCTTCCTCTGGACAAAAGGCTACCCAAGTGCCAAGGTCCACCCAGAAGCTTTAGGCTCTATCACGAGTGATAGAGACCCTGACCACACCACTAGGACTTCAAAAGACCCATGGCTGACAGCTCAGGAAACTCAGACCTTGACCCAGCCCAATGCAGAGGGGACCCAGACCCCCAAACCAAAGGTCCCATTGGTCCCACTGTTCCCCTAACCCTCCACACCCCCTTGACAAGGCTGGATCTGTACCTCTGGTTTGGGGTGGGGGAAGAAAGGGATTCCAGAAGCTGCCTGGCTCTGTCCATCCCCTACCTCTTTCTCCTTCCCTTCCTTTGCAGCTGGCAGATTTTGGCCTGTCCACCTTTCTGGGATGCTCACGGTCACAGGCAGGATCTGAGGTGTCAGGGGGTACCCCAGCCTACCTGGCCCCAGAACTGTTGGCTGATGTAAACCGGAAGGCTTCCATGGCCAGTGATGTCTACAGGTAAGGTACCCATGCCAAACACACACTCCCAATTTTTACACCTCTGGGGGCCCTTCTAGGGGGAGGTATGCTGGAGAGGACTTTTGCCAGAGATTGGGCTTGGCCTCACCTTTGTGTCTCTGGCAGCTTCGGGATACTGATGTGGGCCGTGCTCGCCGGAAGAGAAGCTGAGAGTAAGACTTTAAGCACATTCTGGGGTCCTTAACCCCAGGTGCTCTCCTCCTGAAAGTCCCCAAGCCCTGCTCTTCCCGCTTACCTACTCAGACTGTCCTACCCACTCCTCACCTCCCTTAGGACTACACTCTCTGCCCCTTTCCATGAGGTAGCAGGTGGCCCCTCATACCCTGAGTGCTTTTCCTCCGTGTCCCACACACCCACATCAGTAGTGACCCAGACCTCACTGGTGCGGATAAGTGTGTGTGAGAAGAAGGTCCGGCCCCCACTGACAGACCTGCCTCAGCCTGGCCCGGAGACTCCAGGCTTGGAAGGACTGATGGAGTTAATGCAGCTCTGCTGGAGCCATGAACCCAAGGACAGGCCTTCCTTCCAAGGTGAACTGGCGTTTAACTGGCCGCTGGCTGCAGCCTGGATCTGTCAGCCGGGCGCTCTCCCTGGGAAAGGAGTTTTGCTCACCTGCCACTCACTCTGCCTTCTCTCCAGAATGCAGACTACACACTGAGAAAGCCCTCTGCCTGGTAAACAATGGAGACATACATGGTACGAAGATGGATGCTGCCGTCTCCACAGTGAGTGTCCAACACCCAACCCAGCCCGAGAGCTGGGCGTAAATGGCACCACATGGCTCCTGGGACCACCCAGCAGCTTCCTACTGACCACTGTTCTTTATGCCTTGACCCTCATGCCTACTCTCCCCCCTGCACTCCTGAATTCCCAGACAGCAGGGTTATGAACCAAGAGACTCCTTCCTCGAGTTTACTCTGGCTCTCCCGCCTCCACACCCAGCACATTCTCCCTGTCCTTGCAGGTGAAGAAGTTCCTCTCTGAGCACAGGAGCAGCAACAGGTGGTTGAGCGAAACAGAAAATGATGGCCCTGGGGGACCCACAGGAAGCTTTGATTCCATCGCGGTGTCTGACATGCTGGACAAACTGCATCTGCAGCAGACCCCCAGCTCTGCCCCTGAAAAATGCGCAAACCTTCCTGAGAGGACTGAGGCTCAGGAAGAGCAGGTTCAGCATGCCTGGACGGCAGGCATGTCTTCTGATTCAACAGCCCAGCCTCCCTCAACTTCAGAGACCTCATCATCCAAAAACCAGAAGCCCAACCCCACCTCAGCTTGGACTCCAGGTCCTGGACCCCAGGGAAATCAGGTGAGACTCTGGCAGGACTAGGGGCTGCAAATCCTGTCCCCTTTCCAGGGAAATCTTGGGGCCTAGGGGTTAGGGTCTGGAAACAGGCCCCAAGACAGGGAGCCTGAGAGTGCTGTATTGTTCACAGGGGCCTCAGAGATGTGATGCCAACCGTCCTCCTAAGGAGCCAGGGCCACATCCAACACCAGGTACCCACTTCCCATTCCTTTCCCCCTACCCAGCTCCTCTACCAGCTTCATCCTCAGGACCACATGTACATCCAGGGCACCTCGGGGAAAAGCAGGGAAAGAAAGGACTGGAGGCCATCTACCCCACACCTTCTCATTCCGTGCATGAAAAACTGGCACACACTGGGATTGGATCCTGCTGAGGTTACAGCAAAGCCTGGATTTGTCCCTGGGCCTTCTGGCTCTCCAGGACCAGCTCTATGAACCCCCCAATTCGGTTTTGGTAGGTTAGTCCAGAGGGCCTCCCAGCAGAAAAGACCCGAACACCAGAGTCAGGAACATCAGCTGAAGAAACTTGAGCTTCTGCACACCCGGTTCTGAAGGGGCAGCCAACAGGGGAAAGGCAAAGGCACGCAGGGCACCTTCCCTGGGAGGCCCTGGCACCCCATCTTTGCACTTCCCCAGGGTGAACACGAGGTGCCGCTGCCCCTCTACTCTGTTGCTCCTCCTAACCAAGTTGAGGACGACTCAGCCCTCACACTAATGCCACTGTTTCTCTTAAAGGGCCATCGCCATCGCACATTACCATCCAGAACAGCAAATGGGTGCAGATCGGAAACAACAACCACATGGTAATACCAGGAAAAACTGCTTTACCCGCGGGGAAATGGCCGCGTCAGGGCATGGGCAGGGGCTGGCAGCGTGCCCCCCGCAAGGAGCTTTGAAAGAAGTGACGCAAGATCCTGATGCCTAGACTGGGTCACAGAGCCAGTATCACAGGACAGAAATTGAGGAAGCCTCTACATTGCCTCCTGGACTTGAGGCAGCTAGCCAAGACTTTCTTGGAGGGCCATCAGGCCCGGCACTGGAACTGACTTTGTGGCCCCAGCAGTCAATAAAGTGGTGGGATTTTAACCAAAGGACTACACAAGAGGCTATGGGCAGTCTCACTGACACAGGAAGCGGGATGCTGAGGCCTGGGGGTGGGCAATGTCATGGCACAGGAGGTCAGGGCCCAGCCGGTGGCAGGAAGGAATCCAGGAATCTCGGAGGCCTGGCTCCTGGGGCCCATTCTGATCTCAGGGCTGAGCACTTCCTCTAGAGCAGGCAAGCCCCCACCCTAAACCCAAACTGTGGGGATAGATGCTGTGGCACCACTATCACCCCTCCTGTTTTCTTCTGGGCTACAGAGACTCCGCAATGGGGAGTCTCTGGGGAGGGGAGTCTCCATGGGAATTTGCAGACCCCAGCCCATCTTGTGCCCTGCAGGAGAGCCCCCCCCCAAGTCTCTGGGAGGTCGGCCCTCATACCCTCACATTCCCACACCACACACGCATGCACATTACTTCTGAGGTACCAGTCTTTTGGTTCTCAGCTTGTGTCTGGGTGTGGAGAGCTATGGCTCCTCAAAGCAACCACAGACATGTCCCCTCCCACGGAGCGGGAGATGGCGGGAGAATGGACAGTTCAGCTGGGGCCGCAGCGGTTGCTGTCCAGGCACTAAGGACAAGGGGGAAATGAGCACTCGCCTCCATCCTGACTTAGATCCTAGCCCCATCTGGTACCGTGGGCATCCCTTTCTCACCTGCCTTCACTCCAGCGCTCCCTCAGCCTCCCCACAGCCAAGCGTTCCACTTCTGTTTTAACACTTGCCACTGAGTGGGTTCACCCCAGGCATCTCTCCGATGGTCCTCATTCTGCTTACTAAAGTGGGCTGAACTGGAAAGGCAGTAGTGTCAGAAGAAACAATTAGCGTGGGGGAGGGGGCCTGGGGAGTCCCGCTCGGGCACGGGAAGGGCCGGGCTGTTTCATCGGGGAAGTGGGAGGGGGCCCGAGGCGCCGGGAGGGAAGCGCCGGTCGCCCGGGCTCTGAGCCACTAACTTAGCGGAGGGCAGAAACTCCGCAGCAAGCCCCCCGGCTCCCGCCCCGGGCCTAGCAACCTCAGCGGCAGCAGCCTCGCAGGCGGTGAGTTGCGGAATAAAGGGAACCCGGGGCTCCGTTGCTTCCCCCTCAAATCCTGCCCTCCTAGAACTGAGGCTTTTGCCGCGGGGTGCGGGGGAGGGGGGTACCTCCGCAGTCCGGGTTTGAGGGAGGAGGAGCAGTGCCCTCACCGCCAACTTGGGGGAACACTGGGAGCCACAGGGTGTGCCTGGAAGGAGATGAGTTCCCGCGAGGTCGGGAGCAGGGGTGGCAGTGGCTGGGACCAGGTGAGAGGGATACAGCTGGGGCTGGCTGGGGCCCGCTGGCAGTAACCCGGACAACGGCCCTCCGCAGCCCCGGGGTCTGCCCCGCGGTGGTGCAGCGCCGGACCAGGGAAAACCATGGCCAGACTCTTCAGTCCCGGGCCGCCGCCCAGCGAAGACCTCTTCTACGAGACCTACTACAGCCTGAGCCAGCAGTACCCGCTCCTGCTGCTGCTGCTGGTGATCGTGCTCTGTGCGCTCCTGGGCCTGCTCGTTGTCGCCTCAGCCAGCGGCAGGGTGAGCAGGCCTCTGGTGCCCAAGCTTCCAGGGCGACGGGAGGGTCCCTGTCTAGGGGGCATTTTCAGTGCTGAGGCTTGTGGGGTCTTCTTTTCGATGTGCTTTCTTTGCTGGGACCCGGGAAAGAAGCATTGAACCTTTCTATAGAGACCCGGAGCGACTCATTCAGCTCTCTGGGTCACACGGTCTCTGGGTCCACTCGGAGGTATCTGAGCCCTGGGTGCTTCTAATTTCTCTCAGGGTGCTGACAGACCTTCTGTAATTATGAGCTTCTGTAATCTTCTAGTTCTAGAATAAATCCAACACCCAACACTGGATTTTCCCATTTTCCAGGGTGGGGGAAATTACACTGGGCCCCGTGGGAATCTGTTTCCTGGTTTTCTTTCCACTTAAGAGGCGGCGGGGCAATTGCGCGCTCCGACTCCCAGAAGTTACTTTCCATCCCGCTCTCATTTAGTCTCAAAATAAACCAATCTCCAGTTTCCTTTGGAGGAAGAAAAGGGGTCTTTAAATCCATTTCTGGAAACATCCTCCTTGAAGTTTTCTTTTCACTCTTCCGAGAGAAGGTGCGGAAAATTCACTGGATGTAACCAGTCCTTGCTAATCCACCTCAAAGTCCAGGAAGAGGTGGGACAAAGGGTGAAGACACTTGCAGGACTTCTACGCCCAGAGGCGGTGGCGAGAATGCAGCCCCTGGGGGATAAGGGAAGTTCCTGGCGCCCCCTGCCGCCAGAGCACTGCTTCCCAGGGCGCGGAAACTCCGAGCCGTTTGCCTGGCGCAGGGAATCTCACCAGCAAATTGGCCGGATTTGGGATGCACTTAGTTCTAAGTGCCCTCTGTGAGCTAGGATCCCAGGCAGGTGCTGTGATTCCTATCTGACAGGTGAGGAAACTGAGTCTCAGCATGATCACGGAATCCCAGTGGCCAACACAGAGCTGGAGTCAGAACTTCTGGGTAGAAAGCTGACGGCTCAGCCACCTCTGCAGCATGCGAGTGAGATATTAGGCTGGACCTTATGAGATTGCTAGTTCTGTGGATTAAAATCAGGTTATCGACAATTCGTGTGGTTCAACCTAATATGAATGGCAAGCAGAGGTGCCCTGCCTCCTTTTTGTACTTGGGTTTGAGACACTTTTCAGAATTGCCTGAGGGGCTGCCCATTTTTGCTCTTGGATGAACTCCCCAAACTCCATCCGCGCCCCTCCCCGCAGGCGTTGACCTCAGACCCGGGCTTCCTGACCACGGTGCTGTGCGCGCTGGGTGGCTTCTCGCTGCTGCTGGGCCTGGCCTCCCGGGAGCAGCGACTGCAGCGCTGGACGCGTCCCCTGTCAGGCCTCGTGTGGGCAGCGCTGCTTGCTCTAGGCCACGGTTTCCTGTTTACTGGGGGCGTGGTGAGCGCGTGGGACCAGGTGAGATGGGTGGCAGGTGGAGCAGGAGGTAGAGGGACGCCCCGACCCCCAGCTTGCACCCAGGACACCAGCAGCAAGCAGCGCAGCAGTGTCAGCCTGCATCTTCCCGCTCCCGCTCCCCCGCCCCCAGGTGTCCTTTTTCCTCTTTGTCATCTTCACTACGTATGCCATGTTGCCCTTGGGCATGCGGGACGCCACCGCTGCCGGTCTTGTCTCGTCACTCTCACACCTGCTGGTCCTCGGGCTGTATCTTGGGCCTCAGCTGGACTCAAGACCCGCTCTGCTGCCGCAGGTGAGCACGCAGGAGTAGCACAGGCTGCGCCCAGGGCCAGCTCAGCTGGGTGCTACTTGGTTCGTCAGGGAATTCACCAACCGTTTGCTGGGCTCAGACACTACGGCAGGACACAACGCTGGGCACAGGGCCCACATACAGATAGACACTGGTGCTGTGCCATGCCTGCAGACACCAGAAGAGGGCTCTGTGCCCTCGGGGAAGGAAGTTAGGGGTGGTGGGGACAGATGTGCATGATAGAGCCCTCAGAGAGAATGCAAAAGTTGGAGCTTGAGTAGTTTCGTGCTGCTGTGTGTGTAGGGGTGGGGTGGGGTTATAGAGTGGGTATTCCAGGCAGAGGAAAAGTATGTGCAAAGGTTTCTAGACCTAAGAAGCTTATGTTGGTGCAGCAGCCAAGAGTCTGGAGCTGGGGGAAGGGGGGGGGAGGTGGACAAGAAGCGCCACCTACCACCTACGAATCCCACTGTGTGGCACTCACTGCCTCCAAATACTTGGGTCTCTAATGGTAGTGTCCTCCCCAGCCCCTCTGGAGATCACCACCAGCTACACACATAGGCACCCCCACCCCTACCCGGGTCTAGCGCCCCCTGAGGCTGACCCTCACCCACAGCTGGCAGCAAACACGGTGTTGTTCCTGTGCGGGAATGTGGCCGGAGTGTACCACAAGGCACTGATGGAGCGGGCACTGCGCGCCACCTTCCGAGAGGCGCTTAGTTCCCTGCACTCTCGCCGGCGGCTGGACACAGAGAAGAAGCACCAGGTCTGCCTGTAGGGGGCGGGGGCGGGGTGGGGGTGTGGGGTGAGGAGGGACCCGATCTCGGAGGAAAGCGTTACTTAACTCACACAGCTGGGCTCCTTCACAAGCCAATTTAGTTCGGGCAGGTCACCCAATTTATTTTCTCCTTTGTCAAAAGTGGCTGTTGCCTACCTTGGAAGGTTGCCGGGAAGCTCAACCAAATTGAAGCTTGTTAAAGCCTTTTAGAACCTTATGACGCTAAACAAATTCTAATTCTGGCATTGGTGCTGGGAGTTCAATCCCTAAAGGTGGTCAGTGCAAGATGGGGTACTGGAGCGTAGCTGTATGTGGTGGGGAGGACCTGGAAGACCACCCTGGGGAACACCTAGTGGGGCTGGAGAAGGATGTGGGCTCCTGGCTTTAGGGTGCAGAAGGGCTGGTTCTCATAGTGACCTCCCTCAGGAACACCTTCTCTTGTCCATCCTTCCTGCCTACTTGGCCCGAGAGATGAAGGCAGAGATCATGGCACGGCTGCAGGCTGGACAGGGGTCGAGGCCAGAGAACACCAACAACTTCCACAGCCTCTATGTGAAGAGGCACCAGGGAGTCAGGTACGGGCAAGGATGGCTGGAGGGGAGGGGCACGGGCCAAGACCCTGGCCCCGCTGACTGCAGTCTGCCCTGCCCAGCGTGCTGTATGCTGACATCGTGGGCTTCACGCGGCTAGCCAGTGAATGCTCCCCAAAGGAGTTGGTGCTGATGCTCAATGAGCTCTTTGGCAAGTTCGACCAGATCGCCAAGGTCAGAGGGGGCCTCCCTCCCCAGCTTCAAACACCCCACTCCGGAGAGCCTGTTCCAAGGGCAGTCCCTAACTTATAAGACCCTGGTCTCACTTCAGAGCCCAGGTGGGCTCCCAGATACACCGCTGAAAATTAGGAAACCCTGGCAAACACCCCAGTTATGGAGCCACTCACCACACACCTCAAATCTGGAGATACCTCTCAACATCTCCACAGGTGCCCCAACCACAGCACCCCAAATATGCCCAGAACCCCAACACAGGTGTCTCTGGACACTAAACCCAAATCTAGATATTCAGATGCGCTAGCATTAGGAGGCCCTTCCCAGGGAAATCTCTGGCCCAGCACCACCTGCTTAGACCCCGGGGATGCCCCCAAGCAACTTAATCTTGGGTCTCCCACCCGCAAAAAACTCCTCATACCAGAGTCTACTTTTATCTGCTCAAATCTGAATACACCCTACACATGCCAAAGCTGGGGAGAGTGACAGACATCCCAACCCTTGAGAAATCCTTCTGAAAACAACACCTGTGTGGGAGACCTCAGCTAGCCCCACAACAAGTTAAGGGCATCCCTAGATCTGCCCTAGAAACTCTCAACCTCACAAGTTCCTCAGGAACACCACATTTGCTCCCACCGTTCCCAACTTCTTCCTGCCCCCTCTGGCCTCTAATCAAGTGCCCCTCTCCCCCCTGCACACACACACTCCCAGGAGCACGAATGCATGCGGATCAAGATCCTGGGAGATTGTTACTACTGTGTCTCCGGGCTGCCTCTCTCCCTGCCAGACCACGCCGTCAACTGCGTGCGCATGGGGCTGGACATGTGCCGGGCCATCAGGTCAGCTCGGGAGGGTGGGCAGGAGGAGTCCTGAGGGATGGATGTGGGAGAGGAGCAGGCAGGGTGGTGAAGTCTTCCTGGAGAAAGGGAGGGGTGTGGCCTGGGCAGGGCTGAAGACAGCACTCAGGTTGTCCCCGAAACACCTTGCTCAGGAAACTGAGAGCGGCCACCGGCGTGGACATCAACATGCGCGTGGGCGTGCACTCGGGCAGCGTGCTCTGTGGCGTCATCGGGCTGCAGAAGTGGCAGTATGATGTCTGGTCCCATGACGTCACATTAGCCAACCACATGGAGGCGAGTGGCGTGCCAGGGTGAGACCTGGGGCTCCAAAAGGCTACAGCAAGAGGCCATTCAGGCCTCTCCCTTGTTGCCTCCCTTTTCTTAGTTCCCTAAAATGAGCAATCCCACTGGGGCCCAGGGAGCCTCTAGGGTGCAGGGAGAGAAGCTGGGAGGGACCTCCTGTGGCATTGGACCTTTCTTGAAGTCAGACCTTCAGGAATGATCCTTGAAAGAAAAGACAGATTGGAGGCCCTTCCTCCTAACTCCCACGGTCTCCTCCTTCCAGACGAGTGCACATCACAGGGGCTACCCTGGCCCTGCTGGCGGGAGCTTACAGTGTGGAGGACACAGCCATGGAACACCGGGACCTGTACCTGCGGGAGCTGGGGGAGCCTACTTACCTGGTCATCGATCCCCGGGTAAAAGCCTAACTGGGAACCCAAGGGCCGAGCCACTCTAACCATCCGCACCCACAGGTCCAGCCTCTTCTCCAGTGCCAGAGATGGGGTTCCTGGGTCCTGGTGTGCATGTTGCAGGGAAGGGGACACGAATTTCTAAGGGCTGTGGGGAGAATGGGGAGGGTTCATAATCTTGACTGTCAACCTTTATATACCCCAGGCCGAGGAGGAGGATGAGAAGGGCACTGCAGGAGGGCTGCTGTCCTCTCTCAAGGGCCCCAAGATGCGTCCATCACTGCTGATGACCCGCTACCTGGAATCCTGGGGTGCAGCCAAGCCTTTTGCCCACCTGAGCCACGTTGAGAGCCCTGTGTCCACTTCTACTCCTCTCCAGGTATGTCCACCTCCATCATGAGCCCCCACATTCTCATAAACCCACCCCCCATGCCCATTCCCAGCCTCCCCGCCCTTACCACCAGTGAGTCACCTGATGACATCCCAAGTCTGAACTCTCTGGTCACCCAAGTCACTGTCTCAGGACCTTCCTTGCCCTGTCTCAAGAAAAAGGGCAAATATGACTGCCCTTTGAGCTCACTGCAGAGATATGAGATTCCCACAGACACTGTGTCCATTGCTCCCCAACCTCCATTCAGGAAGCCCCTCCCCCAAGGACCCCACTTCCTCCTGCCTCCGAAGCCAGTGCTCACACCCATTCTCATTAGGAAGTGTCTCTTTTTAACTCAGTTCCTGCGACTACATGCCCTCTTCTTCAGTCCCCACTAGGACTAGGAAGGTGGGGCAATTGGTTGTTGACGCTACTCTTTAGCACTTGTACACAGATAAAATGGGGTGACAGTGAAAATCTCACATGGGAGTGGACCTGCCTCCTGTCTAGGGAAAGCTAGGGCAGGGCTAATTACTGAATGATTCTAGGCGTAGCACCTTTAGGCAACCACTGACCCCAGCTGGTGGAGGAGCCTGGAGCCCTGCCTCTAGCCGTGCGGTTGGTGCTGGGTGATGAGTGACTAGAACCTTCACGCAGGGAGCCAGGCTATGTCCCTAAAGGCTTGCCCCAGGGTTAGGTTGCTCAGCCTGCTCTCCTCCATCTTACTTATCTTCCCCAATCTGATGGACATTCCCAGCTATGTTTCTGCAGATCTTCCCAGAGTCTTCTCTACTGCTAGACCTGGGCGGATTTATGGGATGACCCCAGGGTATCCTTCCCGTTCCATCCCTCTTCTCTCCCATTCAGCGGGAAAGCAGGCTGAGGGCAGCAGCCACTGAGGAGTGAGGGGACATCGGCAGCTGTGGGTCAGTAGAGTACTTCATTTCAAGCCTCAGCTAGAGTAGGGGACAAGTCAAAAGGGCTAAGCTCACAGAAAGGAGAGGAAAAAAAGTACCCAAGACCCAGCTGACTGGTGCAGGATGAGACCTCCAGGATGAGGGTAGAGTAAAGGGGGTGTGGCCGGGGACCCAAGGATGTGAGACAACATTGAGTGCCATCCCCGCGGTGGGGATGCCCCCCAGAACCCATGCCAGATCTTTCCAACCCCCGCTGAGATGTGGGCTAAGAAGTATCACAGTGGAGGGGTAGGAGCCCCTTGTTTTATAGACAGGACCTGATCAGCCCAGAAATTCACCTCAGTCCCTGAAGTTCCAGGGTTGCAGTCACATGTTAGAAAACCTGAGAATCACAATCGGCTTACTCTTAAACAATGTGGAATTTTGGGAAGGCGGGGCCGTGTCCGTGCCAGTGTATCCCGTTCATCTAGTCACTCCCTCCATAATTTTGAGCGTCTACTATGTGGCAAGCACTAGACTAGGTCTTGAAAAGACAGAAGTGAATAAGATGAATAAGATGCCTTCCCTTTTTTAAAATAACTTACAGGCATTGAGCAGGGGCAGGTAGGAAATTTGAAAAAACTTAGGCGCAGGCATAGATGCACAGGTGGGTTCATGAGCTCGTACCTAGAACATACCTCTCAATCTTTCTCTGTCCCTGTCTCAGTTTCTGTCTCGGTCGCTGTCCCTCTCTCTCCTCACACACATCCGGTTTTGGTTAAGGGGGATGAGGAGGCCTCTGTGACCCTGCTTCCTTCGCCTGAGCCCAGGGGACCAGGGAAGGTCACCACACCTCTTGCCTTGGGCCATGGCTGCAGCGTTTTTTCTCCTCTCGGTGCTTGTCCACTTGCTGTTTGTTTTCTTATCTCTTCACGCACTGTGCAGCACTTTTGGTGCAGAACAGAATGACTGCAGCCAAGTCTGTTTCTCTTCCTCTTTTCCTTTCTTCTCCATTTTTTGTTTCCTACCTCCACTGCCTCCCAGCTCAGCCTGACCGTCACAAAAGGTCTGAGAGGAGCCAAAATGTTCTGCAGTGTCCCTTCAGTTCACACCAGTAAGGATCTGTGGGGCATGCGAGGGTGATGGGAAAGCCCCCGACTTTGGCATTGGGTAGCCCTTAGGGAACATGAGGCACAGAGAACCAACGACCACTGGAGCCTGTGGAACACGCAGGGTTGCCTGGTAAGTGACAGAAGCCAACCATGAGGAAATCAGAGTAGAAGGCCCAGGAGTCTAAGAAGTCAGGAGGCAGAGCAGTTCATATCCCCCCCCGCCCCAACGTGTTTGTCAGATTGGCTCAAATAAACTCATTTTAAAAAATTTAAATAAATAAAATGAAAAGAGTCAGGAGAGGTCTTTAAGGAGCAAATGCAATTTGAACTTTCCCTGAAGAGCAGGTGGAATTTGGTGGAAGGAGAGAAAAGTCATTAGAGGCAGGGGACACAGCCTATCAAATGCTCAAGGTCAAAGATATGTGTAGGTACGGAATGCCTCGCTCCAGAGAGGCTCCAAGGACCCACACCATCTTCCCGTCTTCCCCTCCCTGTGTTCTCCCAACAGGAGAAGGCCCTGGCTTCCTTCAGCCCCCAGTGGAGCCTGGACCGGTGAGCAGGCCCAAGCAATTCTGACAGTGGAGCTGTCTGGGTGACCAACCTCCATCCTCCGGGTGGGAGCGGGGGTGGGGGTCACTCCTGCTTTGCCCAGATGCTTTTGAGGGTCTCTATGGTGACAGGCCAGGCTTTCACTGTGCAGGAGCCGTACACCCCGGGGACTAGATGATGAACTAGACACCGGAGATGCCAAGTTCTTCCAGGTCATCGAACAGCTCAACTCTCAGAAGTATGGAGAACAGAAGAGGGCTGGGAGGGCTGGAGGGCCTGGGCTCCTGGGGTAGGGCAGGGGTGCTGTTCCGCTGATGACCTGGAGGGGAGGGAGGGTCTTCCCTCTCCAGCCTGAGGAAAGACTCGCCTAACCATTCCCTCCTGCCCCGCTCTTTCCTCCCTGGGGCTCACCGCTCCCACCTCCCACCAGGCAGTGGAAGCAGTCAAAGGACTTCAACCCACTGACACTATACTTCCGAGAGAAGGAAATGGAGAAAGAGGTGAGCTGCCGGGCTGGGTAGGGGGAGGCAGGCATCAGAGGATGCCCCGCGCTCCCAACTCCCTGCCCCAGGTGTGCTCAGTTTGTGATCCTGGGAATGATGGAGGGGCCTGTGCCTCTCTCTAAAAGTCACACTGTAGATTGAATTACTGGGTGGCGATGGAAGAGAGGACAACTCCTTGGAGAACCCATAGCAGCTGCCTAGAACTGAATGAAGGGTGGGGCTGTGAGGCTGGGGGACCAACTCCTTGCCTGGAACTGACACCTTCAAGGTGATGAGCAGCACTGGTGACCCTGTCTCCACCCTGACCCCCTCCCTTCCAGTATCGACTCTCCGCACTCCCCGCCTTCAAATACTATGCAGCCTGCACCTTCCTGGTTTTTCTCTCCAACTTCATCATCCAGATGCTTGTGACAAACAGGTGAGACAGTCCCAGACAAGGGAAGCCCTGATTCTCAAAAAATGGACCCTCTGGTTCTTTCGGATCCCTGACACCCACTTTCTTCTTTTGCCTACTTCCCATTGGCACTGACGCACAGAGGAAATGCAGACATGCATTCTGGGGAACCATGAAAACCACAGCCCCCACTTATTATCTTACATCCTGTGAATTTTCTACATCCTGTGGACCCAAGCATTTTCACATGCCTGTCTCTTGAGTCTAACCTTCCCATGAATGAGGGTTTGTTTCCACTAAGAAGCCCAAATCTCACAGCAAACAAATATAAAAAGTAGGTCCTCACTCCTAGCCCACTGCTAGGAAGGGTGAGGTCTTGTTTAAAATTCAGCCAGGTGAAAGAGCTTTGGTCTCAAGCTTCGGAGACCAGTGTGGCGCAGCCTCGGCCCCTCTTATTGTTCCCTTCTTATTAGTTCCGGTCCCAAACACTGCCCTAGACCCCTCAACTTTCCCATTTTGTCACGTAATGTCTTTTATCATCCCAGACCCCATCTGCAGCTAGTTCACATCCCCAGAACCACTTCCCGTTTCTTCCAACCAGATGATACAGCTCTCTTCCACACACGGGGAGCCTATTCTGGTTCTTCAAAGCCTCCCTCTTGCCTCCCTTTAGGCCCCCAGCGCTGGCCATCACCTACAGCATCACCTTCCTCTTCTTCCTCCTCCTCCTCTTCGTCTGCTTCTCAGAGCACCTGACGGTGAGGTGGGCTGTGGGGCGGAAGTGGAGAGCTGGGGTTCTGACCACGACGTGATCCCGCTCCATGGCTAAGACTCCCATGCTTCCTCCACAGAGGTGTGTCTTGAAAGGCCCCAAAATGCTGCACTGGCTGCCTGCACTGTCTGGCCTGGTGGCCACCCGGCCCGGACTGCGAGTTGCTCTGGGCACTGCCACCATCCTCCTCATCTTTGCCATGGCCATTGCCAGCCTGGTGAGGGCAGAGGGGGCCCTATGCACCCCCATCAGGGCATGCTAGATCTGCCAAGGCTGAAAGGGGACCTCTGGATTTGGGAGGGCAGCTGGACTAAGGTCAGGGGATGCTAGAAATTTTGAACAAGTAACGAAAAAAATTACAGTCACTCATGATCTACCACCTGGGCGTACTCTTGTTAACACTTTGGTAGACATCCTTCCCATCTTTTTTTCTTTTTTTAATGTAGGCAGATCATCATTACTTAGCTCACTCACTCTGATTTTATAGTGAAATTTGGCTGATTTTTCAGAACTTAGCATCATTCCTAGAATTCTATCCCTGAAAGGCACCTTGGGAATCATGCCCAGCCGAGAAAAAGAAGCTCGGGCCCAGAGAGCCTGAGTTGCCGGCCAGAGACCCCACAGTGGAGCTGGGCAGTCTAGGGCTCGTGACAGCCTCTCCCCTAGTCCCTGCTCCCTACCACCAGTGAGGGGCCTCACCAGCCAGGAGCAGCCAGATCTGCTCCTTCGGAGGAGTCTGGCCCTGGCTTATCCCTGGCTCAGCCCACACCCAGCCGAAGCCACAACTGCGCCCGAGGAGCTGCTTGCCCGCCTCAGCTCCTCATCTCCTTCTGCAGTTCTTCACACCAGCAACATCGAACTGCCCTTTTCCGGCTCCCAATGTGTCCTCCATGGCTTTCAACCTCTCTTGGGAGCTCCCTGGGTCCCTGCCTCTCATCAGCATTCCAGTGAGTGTCCCGAATTTCCTCCAGAACATTCCTCAGCTCCTCCCCCACATCCTTAATTGAAGAACACTCTATCTTGTGAGGAGGCCAAGGGTCATGGGACATAAGTTACACTTGGTGTGTGCCTGTTTGTATGACATCCCCTACCCCCCAGATAGGACCTGGGAGGGGCAGGACAGGAGCCCTCAGGTACCTCCCCAGCCCTGCCTGTGGGACATGTCCCACCCCCTGACCAGCCCGTCTGGCCCCACAGTACTCCATGCACTGCTGCGTACTGGGTTTCCTCTCCTGCTCCCTCTTTCTGCACATGAGCTTTGAACTGAAGCTGCTGCTGCTCCTGCTATGGCTGGTGGCCTCCTGCTCCCTCTTCCTGCACTCCCATGCCTGGCTGTCGGACTGCCTCGTCGCCCGCCTCTATCAGGGCTCCTTGGACTCCAGGTGTGCATGGCCGCTGGAGAGAGGTGCCTAGGCCCTCTGGGACTGGGTGGTGGGACAGGGCAGAACTGTCCTCACTTCACTGACCTGAACCCACCCACAAGGCAAAGTGGGAGGGAGGCTGAGGACTCCATGGGCATGGGGGGCAGGGAGAGGCCATTGTGAAGGGGCAAGACAAGAGACAACACTGACCCATGGCCTCCTCAGGCCTGGAGTGCTGAAGGAGCCCAAACTGATGGGAGCTATCTCCTTCTTCATCTTCTTCTTCACACTCCTTGTCTTGGCTCGTCAGGTAAGTCACCCAGTTCAGCCTTCCAGGGCCTCCCTATGAAGAATGAGATGGGGGTCCCCATATTTGTGACTTGGTCTCTCTTACACTTTCCTTAATCTGGTGTCTCCAGGGTTGAGCCCAAGCGGCGTACCCACTGAAAGCTTCTAAGGGAAATTTTTTTTGTTCCCTTTCTTTCTTCTTCATTCACTAAGGAGAGTGCCCTCAAATTCACTCTTCCCTCCCCGCCCACCACCAATCTAGGAAAGCCCATGCTTAAGAAAAAATTTGCTACCAATTCTGCCCACCCTAGTTTGAATCTAGTTTCAAGGTAGTCTCCCCAGGTTGGTTGTACCTTAAGCCTTATCTCTATACTGCGAAGAGGTGTGGCTTCAGGCATCATGGAGCTGGGGGCGGGTGAACGCTCAGGATCTGGAGTTCCCCTTCATTGTGTCTCCCCATGGCCCCGTGACCCTCCCCAGAATGAGTATTACTGCCGCCTGGATTTCCTGTGGAAGAAGAAGCTGAGGCAGGAGAGGGAGGAGACAGAGACAATGGAGAATTTGACTCGGCTGCTCTTGGAGAATGTGCTCCCTGCACACGTGGCCCCCCAGTTTATTGGCCAGAACCGGCGCAATGAGGTGACTCCTGACTCCTGAGCCCCAGACACCAGAGGGACTAATTTCAGATGAAAGTCTTGGCCCTTAGCCCAACCTCTCTAGACTCCCCCAGAGTGGATTGGGCAGCTGCCCAAGCCCTTCCATACCCCTGTCAGGTGCCTCCGATTTTCACAAGACCTTAGGCTCCGTTTTTGGTGAGCACAGAATCTCTGCATTCCAAGTTCTTAGAAAGAGTATTCTCTCCAACTCAGGATCACTCCAAACGTTTCAGAAGTTTTGTCAAATGTTGACAAGAGTTGTGTGGAGGACAGAGTCCACCACCTCTCCAGACCTGCACTGTAGTGTGGTAGCCAGTAGCCATGTGTGGTCATTTAAATTTAGCTTAATCAAATGGGAACTTCATGTGACAACATGGATGGACCTAGAAGGCATTATGTTAAGTGAAAAAAGTCAGACAAAGACAAATGCCATACGATTTCACTTATATGTGGAATCTAAAGAACAAAATAAATGTCAGACAAACCAGAAACCAACTCATAGATACAGAGAACAAACTGATGGTTGCCAGATGAGAGAGGGTCTGGGGCCTGCGTAAGAAAGGTGAAGGGGTTAGGACATAAATATCAGTAGTTACAAAACACGGGTGGCGATGTAAAATACAGTGTAGGGAACATAGTTAATACTGTAATAACTATGTGTGGTGTGAAGGGGGTGCTAGACTTATTGGGGGATTGCTTCATAAATTATATAAATGTCTACACTATGCGGTACAGCTGAAACTAATATAAAATAATATTGAATGTCAACTGTAATTGACAAATTTTAAAAAAGGTGAGACTGAGAACCTAGACCCTCACTCTTAACCCATGACTTTGCTGTGTTGCCTTGGGTATGCTGTGTAATTTTCAGGTCTTGTAAATAAACCTGTATCTTAAACCAAAAAAAAAGGAGGGGGGGGGTAGGAAGGAAGGAAGAGGAAGGAAGGAAGGAAGGAAGGAAGGAAAGAAAGAAAAGGAAGAAGAAAGAAAGAAAGAAAGAAAGAAAGAAAGAAAGAAAGAAAGAAAGAAAAAAAAGAAAAGAAAAGAAAAGAAAAGAAAAGAAAAGAAAAGAAAAGAGAAATTCAGTTCCTCGATTACACTGGCCACATTTCACGTGCTCAACAGCAGCATGTGGCTAATGGCCACCATATAGGACAGCACATCTATAGAGCATTCCCATCATCACAGAAACTTCTATTAGATGATACTGCTCTATATTTTCAAATAATCTTGCTATAGTCAGAGCATCAGAGGGTCACCCACATATTTGTACCCTCTTATTCGTACTACCACCACCCCCTCATCCTCTGCTATGGCAATGCTCTTGGCCTGTATTGAGAGGTGTTGAAAGAAATAGTCCAGAGGTTATTTTACAGCCTTATGTCCCCACCAGCTGCTGTCTGCTCTCAAGATCAGAAGTAGCTCTACTTCTGGTTTCTTCTCTTATAGACACTGGGAATCTTGTAAGTGATCTTGTTTCTGTTTTCACATTGGCTACTCAAAAGCTCAGACACAGAATCGAGGACTAACATGGGTTTACTAACCCATTTAGTGAACCAACCTCGGATCTGATTCCATCTTTACCATCTTACCCTTATTTTCCCTTTGCCCTGTTTTTCCTATTATTGTTTTATTTTATCATGCAAATCATAGATCTTTATAAGCTGATTTAACTCACTTAACACCTTTCAGCAATAGATAAGATAGAAAGATAATTCCCATTGACATGATCCCAATTCTAGAAGTGATTCCCTTCACATTGCTATGAGGTGATCTTTACCTCAAACATGTATCCTTCCTGGAATCACAATGAGATCCAATCTTTGACTCCTGCATCATATCCCTAGGGTAACCTAGCCCTCCCCCACCCCCTCCTTCCCAGTCCTTCTTACCCAGAGGTGGAGACATGGGGACACAATGACAGAAGGGGAAAGAATATGGCCTCCAGCCTTACTCCAGCTTCTCACCTTCCCAGGACCTTTACCACCAGTCCTACGAATGTGTCTGTGTCCTCTTCGCCTCAGTCCCAGACTTCAAGGAGTTTTACTCTGAATCCAACATCAACCATGAGGGGCTAGAGTGTCTGCGGCTGCTCAATGAGATCATTGCTGATTTTGATGAGGTGATAACTCCAAGAGTCCCCCACATCCTACGTCTGGGACCCTAGAATTCCCCACCAGCCCCTCCTCCTAAATACTTTGCTCTTCTGGCCATGAGGCCCAGTCTGCCCCCTTGAGCCTTCCTACTCCTCCTCTGACACCGCAGCTCTGCCTTCTTCAACAACTCTATTCACTACCAGCTCTCCCTCCTGCCTCCATCCCTGACCCTGCAACTGGTCCTTTAGTCTCCAAAGGCCTGGGGCTGGGCTTTGGGGAGAGAGTAGGGAGAGAGCAAGGTAGACTGGGGACACAGCCTCATCTCTATACAGCTGCTCTCTAAGCCCAAGTTCAGCGGGGTGGAGAAGATCAAAACCATTGGCAGCACCTACATGGCAGCTACAGGCCTAAATGCCACCTCTGGACAGGATGCACAGCAGGTACAGCATTACTTCCTTACCTACCAACCTTCATCTGGGCTCTCATTGGGAGATCCATAAATGGGCCCCATTCCTGTGCCCTCATTGACCCATTCTGGTGGCCGACCCATTGCCAGGATGCTGAGCGAAGCTGCAGCCACCTTGGCACCATGGTGGAATTTGCGGTGGCCCTTGGGTCTAAGCTGGATGTTATCAACAAGCACTCATTCAACAACTTCCGATTGCGTGTGGGTAAGGGCCTTCCCTCGCTGGGACAGTCTGGGACCTCCTCCTCACCTTCCCACGCTCTCCCTCCCCATGTCCTCTGTTAGCTGCTCCCAGCTCAACCCTGGACCTCCCTTCAGACTCACCCCTCGAGATGGAGCAGGAAGCTGCTGGGCAGAAAGCTGTGAGGTGCACCCACTCCTTGCCCCACACTCCTCTCTGCTAAGGCCCCCAGGCCCTTCTTCCTGGTTCCTTGAGCTTTTTCTTCTTCTCTCCCTCCTCAAGTCTGCCCCATCTTTACCATATCTTATCAGGGTTAAACCATGGACCTGTAGTGGCTGGAGTGATAGGGGCCCAGAAACCGCAATATGACATCTGGGGCAACACGGTGAATGTGGCCAGCCGCATGGAGAGCACAGGAGTCCTGGGCAAGATCCAAGTGAGGAAAGCACATTGGAGGCATGGGGGCAGTAGATAAGGTTAGGGCCATCCCCATACTCCTTCACCTTCCTCCAATCACAGGTGACAGAGGAGACAGCCTGGGCCCTGCAGGCCTTAGGCTACACCTGCTACCGCAGAGGTGTTATCAAGGTCAAAGGCAAAGGGCAGCTGTGCACCTACTTCCTGAACACAGATTTGACACGAGCTGGACCTCCTTCAGCCACGCTAGGCTGAGACCCGACTCCCTACTCTTCATCTCGAAGATCCTCAGTAAAGAGACTGGAATGTCTGAAGCAAATTGATGTGAGAAACTGCAGAGACAGCTTCTGGGATCACCTCCACGCCTCTCAGCCAGACTGCTTTTTCCAGGTCACACTGAGTGGTGTGTGTGTGCAAGCATGAGTGTGAGTGTGTGGAAGGGAATGATTCTTTTTCACAAGCTCAGGAAGAGAACTGCCTCAGCCTCCCTGCCTGCTGCCAACCTGATTTCAGTATTTAATAAACCTTGGAAGTATGAAGAATTTTAGCTGCATGACTCAAAACAAGGAGTTGTCCTTTCCTGCTCCCCACCCACAAATATTAGAAGGAATCTTTGGGAAGAATGTCATTTGACCTGTATTCATTCAACAAACACTAAATAAGCTCTTATTATGTGCTTACTATGCAGCATGGGTGAGAGGCCTTGGAAAAAATCTATTAGGTCCCTCCCCATTTCAGCTGTCCTAAAACTGACCCACGATGCTTTCCTGTGAGGACCTGTAGACGGTTTTGGGGTTCTCCTGTTCTTGAGCCCCTCAGATGCCCCCTTGCTTCCTTCTGCAAACTTCTGCTCAGATGCCAATATTATGCGGGTCTTGAAGCATCCACGGTTCATTCCCCTGCTCACATTTTGGGGTCCATGAGGGCTATCTTGATGCCCTAGCTTTGTTGCAAATGTTTTGCAACAAAACAAAAGCATGGCTTTTTGGTTTTTCTCCTAGTTGCTCTTTCTTTTCTTATGGGAAAAATTCAAAAAGTACACCACTACCCCTGCTGCTCCCATCTTTCTAAAATGCTGTCAGAACAGAGGCTCTGAAAGACCACAGCCATCCCTAAGGAAAGAATGACTCATCCCTCTGCACTTCAGGGAATCTTCATTTCCTAAGCGTGGCCACAGTCACGGAGTACCCTCAGCCCCACCCTGTGCCCGAGTGTGTTTGCGGGGCCTGGCTAAACGCTGATGTCAATTCTAGGGGACGAGATCTGCTAACTTGGTTCTCAAGTGAGGCTTCTTGGGAGATGGGGGCCTTCCCCTTAAGGGAAGAAAGCCAGTCCCCTAGAAACATACCGCTGAGAGGATGAAGGTCAAGGGCAGGAAGCTGGAGCCATGGCAACAATGATAGCGATCACTGGCTTCAGGCTAGAGGTCCCAGAGCTGTGCTACATTTTCTCAGAAAGTTGGATGAGTCGCAGAGTCTGGAGTGAGGAGCCCACATGGGCGGTCTTCCCCGGCGGTCAGCTCCTTCAGGAATCCGCAAACCTGTGTTCTAAGTATGATCTGCAGGGCACCTGTCTCAGAATGCAGGAGAGGGAGGTGATTTCTACGTCTGTGTTTGTGTCCCTTCAAAAATTGGAAATCATGGGAAACTAAAGGATGTGCCTCTGAACTATGGAGACGGACCCCCATTAAGGCACACCGAGGAGCACCCCAAGCCACCACAATGCACATGCCACACACACAGGGTCAACCCAGTTTCAGACTTCAGTTTTAATTGCGAAGCTGCCCAGGGGAGCCAGGATCTCACTCCGCCTTACTCATCTCTCCCCTCCCTCTTCTTCCTCTCCACCGCCACACGATACGCAGAATTGGGTCAGGCCAGCACAGGGGCATTCTGCCAGGAGGAAAGCAAGTGTTCTTCCACCTCCACTCGCCAGGCCTGGTTCAGTTCGATTCACTGAAGAGGTTCAGTGGAGACAGTGAGGCTCTCAGCCGGGTTAGGGTCAGGAAGGGTGGGGGCGCCCTTCACTGTCTGGCCCAAGGTGACCCCACGTCGGGTGCTAGACCCCTCAGAGCCGGTGGCCTCCAACAGCTTGGCAATGAAGCCCACGCCGGCTGAACGAAGAAGGCCACCTCCTGCACACGCATACAGCAGGGGGTTCACGCTGCTGCTCAGGAAGGCCAGGGCGATGAGCACATGGCGGGCCAGGTACAGCCTCTGCCCTAGGGGGCCCGCCCCTGCCTCACCGGCCAGCACGCGGCCAGCCTCAATCAGGTTCACTAGGTGGTAGGGCAGCCAGAAAGCTGCGAAGGCCAGGACGATGAGCGCCACCAGGCGGCCGGTACGCTGGCTGCGGCGGAAGCGCCTGGCCCGCAGCCTGCGTCCGATGTCCGAGTAGCTGGCCACCACAGCCAGGAAGGGCAGCAGGAAGCCGGTGATGGCCTCAAAGAGCAGATGGAAGGCCTTGTGACTTTCGCTGGAGTACATTGGAAAGCAGACCAGTTTCCTGTCTTTCGGTCTCACAGTGCGGTACACGATGACGGGCGTGGCCAGTAGAAATGATACCACCCAGATGCCTGCCAGCAACCGCCAGGCAAACACCTTGGTACGCAGCTTCTGGGACACAAAGGGGAGGGCCACCGCCAGTGAGCGGTCCAGGCTCATGGCCGTGATAAGCAGAACGCTGGCGTACATGCTGACTCCGCAAACATAATAGAACAGGCGGCAGCCAGTCAGTCCAAAAATCCAGGTGCCTCGGGCCAGGTAGTGGAGGAAAAAGGGGGCAGTGAGCAATACAGCCAAGTCAGCCAGGGCCAAGTTCAGCACCATCAGGGCAGTGACAGAACGCTTTCGCATCTTTACCAGGATGCTCCACACCACAAAACTGTTGCCAGGGAGCCCCACAACCAGAGCCACTGACAGTAGGATGCTAGCCAGCAGAGGGATGAACGTGACGCCTTGTGAGGAAGGTGCTGCAGGAGATGTAGTGTTCGTGGCCATCGCAAGGATCTGGAGGTTAAGGTGGACATGCACATGAGGGTAGGGGTTCAAGGGTTTCCTGGTACCCTGGACACACACAGCCTGAATCCTCTCCGTCTTTCTCCAAATCAGCAACATCAGATGCACCTTTGCAATGCACTGCCCTCATCACTGCCAATTGACCTGTCTTAGGAGATCTGGCTGAGAAGAAAGACTAATTTCCTAACTGGGCCACAGGGCCCCTTCCTGTGCATAGACCCAATTGCAAAATACACGGTAACAGCAGCAGTTGCATTTCCAGAGCCTTTCAGCCTTTTTTCCTCAGAAGACCCTCAAACCCAGAGCCAAACTAGGGGTGGGGGGACTTCCTTACCAATGTTGTAGCTCTCAAAAGGCTAACTCCTCTCTATCCTTTGCCAGGTCCTTAGCCCCCTCAGTCCCACTGATGTCCTCCAATTCCCTACCCACTCTCCCCAGAGGTGCCCAAGTTCCACCAGGAGTAACAGGGATGGGAAGGAGTTCATGGAAAGAAGTACAGATCCTCCCAAGTCCTCTTACCATGGGTCAGGCTCTCTTCAGAAATTCCATTGCACCTTCTCTTGTGGCTGCACCCCACCCCTCCAGCACCTCTTCTATTCCCAGGATCCTTACTCACAGGCTTTGCTGGGCACTGGTTGAAAGCTGGTGCCAATCCCAGGGTCAGGGCAGAGTGGCGTAGCCTATGCCCAGCTCTGTCTCAGTGCCGGGGGGCCTGGCTCCAGGTCTGGATGCTGTCAGCTAAGTCAGCCAGAGAGGAAGTACCACAGCACAGGGGAGGGGGAAGGTGCATCTTGAGGGTGGGGCTGAAACTCCTACCCCCCTCCCTTCACTAGAAGGAGGGATATTCTTTGCATTTCAAAGAGGCCAGCAGGGAGGAGGACCCTCAGGGGAGGGACCAGAAGAGAAGAGCCCTAGAAGGGGCAGTGAGAGAGAAAAGGGTGTAGGAGTGAGTAGGCTGGGGTGTGGCTTCATATGCAGGTCTAAACTGGATAATTGAACACAGTAATAAACTGTGTCATATGGGAGGAGGAGGGAGGGAAGCCAGAGAGAGGAAATGGGCTCAGAATGCGAGGGCAGAATGTTGAGTATACTTTGTGCAAACCAGTAGATTTTTAGATTAATAGTAAATGTAGGTTAGAACTGTGGTTAGGTTCGAGGTTTGGGTTATGAAATGACTTAGAGGTCAGCAAGTTGTCCTTGGCTTGGGTTCAAGTATGAGTGGAGTTGAGGGGAGAAACCCAGGCCCTCCCCTCATTTAAAAGGGTTGGTTCCATTCTAGGTTAATGAATTTTCCCTTCTTCGTAGAAGCCAAAGTCCAAAGGGTCTCCTTACTATCACACGGAATGTCAGTTTCTTCCCCTGCCCCCAACCACTGGCCTTGTGCTTGCCCACGTGGCTACCCTGACACATGAGTTCGGATTTAAGATCTGGGCACTGGGCAAGGAGGTCAGCACCACCTTTTTCCTGCCTTCCCACAGCCTACTGTCCAGTCCCACCTTCAAAATACACAGGAAATAGATGCTGAGCATGGGGAACAGGAATGAAGGGGTGGGGGCAGTGATGTTTCATGCCTGCCCTGCCAAGAAGGGAAACCAGGGCTGTGGAAAGGGAAACAGCCACCCACCTCCCCCCCCCCACCCCTGCCAAAAGGATCACTCTCCCCTTTCCTCCTTTTCTTGAAGTCCCCTGCAGGAGCTAAGAGCTGGAAAGTCTTTCCTTCAGTCTGACTTCCTGCGTCCCTTCCAACTCTCCCATTCTCCGGAAATTTGCAGAGTGTAATGGTGCCTCCCACTTTCTCTGCTTTGAGAAAAGCCAAAGCAGAGTTCACCCAGTAGCTGTCAGGTAGAGGATATGAGGAAAATAAATGGTCTGAAACCACAGCAAGCAGGCAGGGTTGAGAAAGGGCTTTCTGACCACAGACAGAGTGTGAGACAGGGAATATGTAACAGGAAGTTGGCGATCATCTCCCCCAGGGCATGAAGACAGGGAGAAGCCTCTGCAGTCCATATATCAGTATAGAAGCTTCTGACTCAAAAGCTCTGGGGTCAATCAGAGGCCCCTTCCTTCTGACACAAACTGAACTATCTTTCTCTCCTGAGCTGCTTCCCCCATGCATCTCTGTCAGTGGCCTTTCTTCCTCTAACCCAGGCTAGACACTGTGCGTACCTGCCCTCAAGTCCAAAGCTCCACCCCCAGCCCGTTTTGGTGGCCCTGGTGTGACCCTGGTGTGACCTGACCCTGAGGACTGGCCTCTGCCTAGGTGGTATGAACAGTCACTAAAGCAGGACCTGGGGTAATGGTCAGATTGCCCAGAACTCAGGTAACCAACATCTAGGTTAGCCAGAGACTGCGGGGACTGGAACAAGAGACTTCCACGGCTAAAACTGGGAAAGTCCTGGGCCAACCAGGCTGAGTTGGTCACCCTAGTGACAACATGTGTGTACACAGTAATGTCCCCCAAAAGGAATCCCATCTTGCCTCCCCAAACTCAAAACTGTCAGGATCCAGAATAGTTTTGAGGCCTAGATGTAAAGAGACTCGAAAAGATAGGGGCTGGGAAGTACTGGGGAGGGCAGGGAAGGAACAGCTAGCAGTCTTGGGAAGAGCCAAGACTTGGCAAGAGAGAAAAAGAAGACAGGAGAGGTGGCACCTCCCTGAAAAGCACTTTCTGTCCTCTAGATAGCCACGCCATTCCTCATACTCCCTCATCTCCAACCGCACACACCCTCTGGGAGAGCGTGTGCCTGCTCCTGGGCTCCCTTTTGAGTTGGGCAACCTTCGAGGGGAGAGCTGGACTTGGAGAGGAAGATGAGTCTCAGACGCCCAGGGCCCCTCCCTCACTGGGCCAAACACATTACAGACAGACAGAAAACTTCCCTTTCAAACTCCACAGACTGCCTTTCACCCTCCAGAGCCAGCTTCCTCCCACTTGGCTCTTCCAGACCCCAGATAGAGGATAGATCCCATCCCTGCCCCACATGCAAGCACACACACCTTTCCTTCCTTTCTCCCTTTATTTACAGAGTGGTTGGGTGGGCTGGCCTGAGGGAACCAGGCCACCTGGGCTGGAAAGGACAGGTCAAGATGCCACAGAAGGCTAGTCCTGCCCAGACTTGGCCTGACACAGCAGGGAAACCAGGTGGCTCCCCTGAAATCCGGGCATGCAGAACCACCGGGCAGAGCACGCTTCAGCCATGGCGTAATGGCTGCACGACGTCTTTCACAATATGTACTGTCAACAAGTTAGCAGCACCGGCACATGGGCACATGCCAACCTGCAAGTGCCCAACATTCATTAACATGAACCCTCACCCCACACAATCCCTCAGTTTGGAGGAAACTGGGCCTGCCCCAGGCGCATAATAGCTCTGCCTCGACAGATCCGAACTAGTCAGAGGATTCGCAAATGCTCAGGAGTGGTTCTGAGTTCTGAGCGGTGATGGAAGGGGATAAGGAAGAACAGGATTTGGTGTCAAGGATCCCCCTCCTGACTCTCCTTTGCTGCCCCTCCCCCTGGGTCTCCATTGCCCTGAACCTGCCCCACCACTTTGATTCTAGAGGTAGTCCTGAGCTCCAAAGTCCCTTCCCTAGAGCGACCGCCTCCTCGGGCCTCCCCGGAGCCCTCAAAGAGCCGCGTAAGAAAGCTGGGACCTGCACGGGGCAGCAGATCCCCTGCAGTGAACAGGTAGAGCACCGGGTTGATGCTGGAGCTGAAGAAGGCCAAAGCCGTAGTTCCAGCTCGTGCTGCCTGGCCTGCGCCGCCCAGCTTCGCCAGGGCCCCTTCGGGTGGAGCCAGCGCGGCCACCGCCTGCACAACGTTGACCATGTGGTAGGGGGCCCAGAGCAAACCGAAGGCTAGCACGATGGCGCTCACCAGCCGGCCCACGCGCGTGCCCTGCCGCCCGGAGCCCCAACGGGCGCCCCGCAGTCGCGCCAGCGTCACGCTGTAGCAGCCAAGCACCATCCCGAAGGGCAGAACGAAAGCGGTCAGAGTCTCCAGGCTCAGGTGGATGGCGGTGTGGGCCCGCGACGGGTGGCACAGCTGGCACAGGCTGTCCCCCCAGAGGTGACGGTAGACGGCAGCTGGGACGGCGAGCAACAGCGCGGTCAGCCAGACCGCAAGCAGCAGGTGGCGGGCCAGGGCCGGGCTACGCAGCCGGGGCGCCAGGAAAGGGCGGGTGACGGCGAGGCAGCGCTGCAGGCTCAGCAGGCTGGTGAGCAAGACGCTGGCGTACATGCTGAGCGCGCACACGTAGTACACGGCCTTGCAGCCCAACTGGCCCAGCGGCCACGCCTGCCTCACCAGGAAGGCCACAAAAAGCGGTGTGAGCAGCAGCACCGCGCCGTCGGCCAGCGCCAGGTGCAGCACGAGAGTGGCCGCCAGCGGTCGCCCCCGAGCAGGCCGCCAGCCCACCAAGCTCCACACTACAAAACCATTGCCGGGTAGCCCCAGCAGCGCTGCCAGCAACAGGAAGGCGGTGCCTGTGGCCCGTGAGGCCGTGGAGCTCAGCAGCGTCTCGTTCCCAGGCGGGCGGTAGCAGTCCGTCATCCTTCTGCTCCTACAGGGGGCTGGAAAGAGCCACAGGCGCATTCAGGAGGTGGGTAAAAGCCCGCGGTATCCCTGATGCCAGCTGAGAAGAGACTATGCCCTCTCCCACTTCTCTGCAGCCCGACTCTCTTCTGTCTGGGAGCCTTGACTTCCTCAGGGACCCCAGCCCCAACTCAAAACACTTCTTCTTAGAACCCAAATGCCCTACTCTCAGTCAGCCGCCTACCCAGTCCTCACTCTCAGGCTGTCAGCACCTCCACCTGCATTCCTCTAGCCCCATTCTTTACACCTCAGGGCAAAAGTGAGCAGTGGGGTGTAAGGGCACTTGGGCAGATCTACTTACCCAGCTGGGAGCTAGCGGCATGAGGGCCCGCAAAGGGCCTGGGGAGGCTGAAAGGCAAAGCAGCAGTGGGCTAGGTGCCTGCTCCTGTCCTGTGCCTGTTAAGTTTGCAGAGAGTGAGACGAGAATGGGGAGGGACAAGGTGGGGCCTTTCTTGGGGCACCTCCCTCACCCTACTCTTTCCCATCACTAACACGTCCAGGCATGTGAGGCACTGCTTCCCAGGCAACAGGAAAAGCTGAAGGGGTGCAGATGAGGTTCCCTGGTCATGAAAGTGAATGAGTAGAGACACTGCTGAATCCTGACCCCCCAGCTCTGGCTCCAACCTTCCCAACTCAATCACCCCACCCTCAGGTCTCTCACTGGGTTGTCAATCACAGCTCTCAGTGTAAATCCTGGTGCTAAGATCTGTGGGGCAATCGGGAAATGCACGGAGGTGTAAGGGGCGCGTAACCTGCCTTGGGTTTACAGCATACAACCTGGAAGAGACCACATTACTAGGCTGCACCAGGATACAAGACAAGAAACAAAGGAAGACATGCTGAAAAGAAGCCTTCTCTGGGTGGAGAGGTCAGGCAAAGATGAGAAATTTGACAGGACTTAGAAAATTGGGGGTTCCTTGGGAGCAGGACACTAACATCGTCTGCTTGGGTTCCCTCCAAAGCAGAGCGTGCGTTAAGGGCATGGGTACAGGTAACCCTACATTTGGGAGATCAGCCTGAGAAACAGGAGTGAGAGCCGGAGGAAAGAGTGAGAGTGTTATGGAGCTCCTTCCGTAGATACCAGGGACATCTAAGAATGCAGAGAATGCCTTCCAGAAAGAGGCGGCATTGACACTGGTACACACGCCTGTAGCCTGCCCTTGTCAGGAGGCGACTGGACTGCCGAAGCTCTGGACAAGACTTCTAGGCAGGAAAGCAGAGGGACTTGCTCTCATGTGAGGAGTTCATTGCCGGTGAGAGTCTGAGCTTCCATACACCTGCCCATCACCACTGCAGCTGCGATCAGAGATGGGGCATCAAAAGCTAAAGTCCTGATCTCATCAAAGGACCACTTGCCCTCTCACATGAACTTGGTGCCCATTAAGTGGCCAAAGGGGGAAGCGAGAGAGAAAGCAACTCATCCAGTGTGGCTGAAGCGGGCAGTTCTGCAGAATTGAACTGAAGAAACTTTGAGCCAACTGCTTCCTCTAGACCGGGAAGGAAAGAGCAGGAAAGCAGGAGGGCCAGAGTCCCAGACAGGAGCCTGGCGGTCCACGGATGAGGGCCCATCTTTTTCTCACACCCCGCCCAGACTCACTGCCTCACCTCCCCTTTCTCTAAGCCCTGCCCTTGATTCCAAGCTCAACCCAGCCATCCTTTTCCTAAAGCTGCAGTTCACAGGTGTTTCAGTAGGTGGCAGCATGTACAGCACAAATCACATAATGCAGCTTCTATACCTAGAAATCAGCTCCATACAAAGAAAAACACCAGAGGTCACCTTCCATCCTCTCACATAGTTCCCATTTACCCTCACATCACATGCTGCCACCGGAGACAGACCCACAGAAAGTTTCTTTGGCTTCTGCCTGGTAACTCTGGGCTTTAATCTTCCCCACAGGACCCCATCTAGGCCCCTCCTCTTCTCCCTCCCCTTGGACTTTGCCCTCCCTACAGGCCAGGCTGGGGGCCAGAGTCCAGGCTTGACTCATCGCCCACCTCACTGGGGCTGAGGTCCCCGCTCTGTAACAGAAATCGTCACCGCTTCCGCCCAGCACAGCGGAGAAGGACCTAGCCCAGAACTCTCCTCTTTCCCTCCACCATGGAGTACCTCTCTACCCTGAATCCCAGCGGCCTACTCAGGTGACTACTCATCTTCTTCTCCACTCTCCAACTCTGGGGGTAGGAGCAGGCCAACAAAACTCCATTCAGCCCCTAGGAAACTCATGAACCTGTGCCCCTTCCCCTCCCCGCTCCAACTTTCCACAGTGGGCTTGTCCAGCTTCCAAACCACCACCATCCACCTCCACTCCAGGGTCTCTCCCTCACTCCTTGGGCTACTCTAATCCAAAAATCCAAGCCCCTCCCTCCCTCACTCTCCAGCCACCCCACCCTCATCATCCCCATTACACTCAGCAAACCCCTCACTCCTTCTTGACCTTTTTTTTTCCCCAACTACCAGGTCAGTATCCAACATGAGCTCCGAGTTTGGCCGTAGGGTCTGGACCTCAGCTGCACCACCACAGCGACCTTTCCGTGTCTGCGATCACAAGCGGACCACCCGGAAAGGTCTGACAGCTGCCACCCGACAGGAACTGCTAGACAAGGTGAGTGAGCCAGGCCCCTGGGTTCCTATCCCAGAGGCAGCCAAGGGGCTCAAGAAGAGTGAGAACCTGGAATGAGCTGCAGAAAGGGCTGAGGTTTTGCAGTGCCCTTCCCTCTGATAACTGAAAGTAGGGGGTGGGGGACAACAATGCCTGCTGCATTAGGGCCAATCTGTTTTTTCCCCAAGGAGTGGGCTTTTCTTTGGGGATACAAGAAGGAGTAGACAGAGGATAGAGAGACAGATTTAGAAGTCAGTATGGCATGGCTACTTGTGTAACAATTTAAGTTCAAATCCTGATACCGCCACTTCCTAGTGTCAAGACTTGGGAAGTTATTTATGCTATCAAAACATCAATTTCTTCAACTATAAAAAGGGAATAATATACCTCCTTGGATGGTTGGAAGAAGTAAAAGAGGATAATGTATGTAAACTGCTACACTGACACCTGGCACTAGTGAAGACTCAAAAGACTGTCGTCGTTACTGAAAACTGCTGTGGAGAACTCTGGAGGGTGGGGGTGAGCGAGGTGGGGCTGAGAGATGAGGTTCCATCTTACCAGGCCCCATCAGCATAATGCCCTGCACCCCCACCCTGTGCCTGTTCCCAAGGGATGGACCTCAACACAACCTAGCTAGCTTGTCGTTTTCCTTTTTAGTCCTAACCCGAGAGTTTATTGATTTTAGAGAGGAAGGGGAGAGAAATATCAATGCGAGAAACATCTGTCTTTGCCTCCCATACACACCCCCGGGAACTGAACCCACAACCCACGTGTGTACCCTGGCCAGGGATCAAACCCAAAACCTTTTGGTGTACGGGATGATGCTCCAACCACCTGAGCCACGCAGCCAGGGCCCTTGCCAGCTTTTCAGTTCCAAACCAAGAGTGGCCTGGCGAGGGGGGAGGTAACAATGACATGGTAGGAGCAAACAGAGCAAACTGGAAAAAAAAAGGTCAGCTCCTGGTGAGGTCCCAGCAAAAGAACACTGAGACCCAGAGACATCTGAAGGAATGGCAAAGCACCAGGAAGTAGAGTCGGGATATCAGTGTCGGGCCACCCAATGGATGCTGGGCAGCTGGAGGGGGAGGGGCAGGGGACAATCTCTGCCATTCCCTCCTGCTTTGCCACTGGGCAGGCACTGGAGGCCCTGCTGCTGAGTGGAGCTCTAACCCTGGTGCTGGAGGAGGACGGTACCACCGTGGAGAGCGAAGACTTCTTCCAGTTGTTGGAGGATGACACGTGCCTGATGGTGCTGGAGTGTGGGCAGAGCTGGAGTCCCAGCAGGGTGAGAGGCTCGTCCTGGGGCTGCTATCGGCCACCAACCCTTTATGTCTCTCCCAAGCCTCTCCTCTTGCCTAATCCTGGGAGGCAGGGGTGATGAGAGACGTAAGGATTTATCAAGGACACCTTATCGTGGACTAACAGTCCAGGCAAGGGTGGGTCTGTCCCACTACGGGTGGGGATTAACAGTGGCTGTCGGTAGGTGAGGGTCCATTGCACTCACGGGGTGCCCCACAGAGCGGGGTGCTGTCATGTGCCCTGGGCCGGGAGAAGCCCAAGCACAGCAAGGACATCGCGCGCATCACCTTTGACGTGTACAAGCAAAACCCTCGAGACCTCTTTGGGAGCCTGAACATCAAGGCCACTTTCTACGGGCTCTACTCCATGAGTTGTGACATTCAAGGACTCGGCCCAAAGAAAGTACTCAGGTCAGAGCCCAACATGTTTTACTTCCCCACCCCTACAGCTGCAGTCCCGTAGTTCCTTCTGCACTCACCTAACCCATTAGCTCTCCCTTGTTGCGAGCCCCTAGCCCCCCCGCTCTATGCTTCCTCCTGGCCTTCTGACTGCCTCTTGTCTCTGCCCTTCAGGGAGCTTCTCCGATGGACCTCCACACTGCTGCAAGGCCTGGGCCATGCGTTGCTGGGAATTTCCTCTACCCTTCGCCATATAGTGGAAGGGGCTGGGCAGTGGCAGCAGCGAGGTCGCCTTCATCCCTACTGAGAAGGGGCTTGGAGCTTCTGCCCCTAGACTCATTCCAACAGATGGCTATAGGGACTGTGACATTAGGCCCAGGGACTCGCGGATAGTGCAGACTAGGTAACTCCCCTGGTTTGCCCACTGTCCTCTGACCCTGTCAGCATAATGCCTTACACTGCTAGCCTAGTCCCATTCCTGAAGAATGCTGTCCCTTCCCAGCCGTCTTCTCAGCCTTCCACCCACCCTGAAAGGCCACAAGCTTGTCCCAGACATCTTCACGCCACCCTGACTGCTGCTACCTCTAGATGTTCACGCAGCTCCTCTCCCTGAGCTCCCAGCGCAGTGAAGACAGCCGTCTTGGGCTTTACTCTGAGATCTCTATTTTCTCATACCCTTCCCAAGAATAACAAAGGCATCCCCAATAAAAATATAAAAATGTTTACTAAGACTTTGACTTTGATGACACCAATTTAAATTAGTAAGGGGACAGGACAGACACTCCCCTTCTTCCTCCCCCATCTACACCCACTCCCAGATCCCGAGGCTTCAGTCTTCAAGAATTGAGTTCAAAATCCGCCTCCGCTTGGCTACTGCTCTCTGCTGCTGTTCCCAAGCCTCTCGACGCTTCAGGAAAGTAGTCAGGGCCACATTTCGTGCCACGTGGTGGCCAAAGGGGTCTTTTATCAGCTCCTGATCCCGCTCCCCTGCAAAGGGAACCATTCATGTTCAATACCAGAATGTACTGAACCCATGCTCAAAGAGACTCCACTCGGAGTGAAGGTCCCTCCATTTCCCTGGACCCTGGGCCTGCCTTGGGATGGAGTTAACCCCTCACTCTCCAAGGAACAAGCTGGGAGGAGGGGTGGGAGTGCGGGGCTGCACACTCAGCAGAGGGGCAGGGGAGAGCAGACTACTAAGCACCATGGCCAAGACCACCCTTTGGAACTGAAGTCTCTGCTGAATTTAAATCCATCCTCCAGCCACCCAGCTAGTTGGAATAAGGAATGAGAAAGTCTGAAAAGGTCAGAGACATGCTGGTACTCACCCAGCTCAGCAGCAATTTCCTTCCGGGCCGCCAAGGTTGCTCCACCCCAGATGGCATCTAGCACACGGCTGCCATGGCGACTGCAAGCCAAAGCCACATACTGTCCCTGTATTGAGAGAAGCACAGTGGGTCCCTCTAGGGCAGTCAGTAAAAATGTGTTGGGGAGGGCAGGAGAGAGTGATGCTTCAGAAGTGTAGAGGCTGAGACGAAAGAGTCTAGGAAAGGCATAGCCTCCCCGACTCTGAAAAACAGTCCTGGGGGGGCTCATGTTCTCTAAATGGGAAATGGGAGAGGAATCAAAGCAGAAGCTGGAAGTCTAACCTTTAGCGTCTTGAGCACGCGGCGGCGCTGCTTGCGCGTCACAGAAGGGCTGGTCAGGACGGCATCGAGCACATGGGAACCAGCAGGGCTTTGGGCCAGAGTCAGAAGCTGTGGTCCCGTCAAGGCGCCCAGACTTTGAAGTACAAGGCCAGGAGTGGAGAAGTGCAATAGATGCTGAAGCAGTAAAGATCCAAGGACTGTCACTTCCCCCAAGGCCCTGGCTGTGGCCATTTCAACCTGAGGACAGAGATGGGAGATCAGGAGGCAGCCACCAAAGTGCCTCTTGGAGGAAGCCAGAGACCTACCACCCTCACCTCCGTGGCGACAGGCTTCCGAAGCCTCCCGGGGCCTGACCCCCAGTCAGGCACCGGCTGGGGCTCTGCCCCGCCTTACCTCGTGCTCCACAGGCACTGACCCCTCCTCCTCCGCCAGTCCATAGTACACCTCATAAGCCATCAAAGTGGTAAAGAGGGGCACACAGGCCACTTGCCGAGAAGAGGGCTCTGCGCAGTGGAATGCCTAGATGAGAAGACAAAACATAATGAATCTGAGAACTGACTTTAACCCTGACTTTCTAGACAAAGACAAAGGTTCCAGTGTAGTGAGAATGCCTGCACCCACGAGAATGGAAGCTGCATGAGGGTAGGGTCTCATCTGCCCCGATGCACGCCCATAGTGTACACATGTAACAGGGGTCAATAAATATCTAGTCCTCAAATAAACTTCTCTCTTTGTTCTGGGAGGCAATTTTCATTCTAAGGCTATGGGATGGCTTTGGCCTCATTCTCCCCTGTTACCTGTGAACTCCCTGGGCATTAAATCTCTTGGGCATTAAATCCAGAGATATAACGTCTAAAGATTCGATAAGTCCTAAGGGTAGAATTTGAAAGGATGGCATAAATGGGTTGCAGGAACACCCACTCACCTCTAACAACAGCTGCAGGACCTGGGCTTGGTGGGTCCCAACTCTGCGGCAGGCTCCCACCAGGGCAATAACTACCCCTGGGTGACCCTGTGCCAGCACTGCTTCCAGGGCAGGGCTCAGCTCCTCAAACACAGGGGACAGCTAAGGGGAGACATGAAATAAAGAATCCTTGGCATTGTGGTAACTGTGGGCTGAGTTATTCAGGGAAATCTTTGTGCCAAAAAATAACCAAAAATGCTAGATAAAACATAAAAGCATTGCCAGTATCAGGATTTTGATTTCTGGATAAGAAAGGTCCAGGACAAGGGGGCCATCTTAGAGGGGCTGCCTCCCATGGGGAGGGGACTTTAAATGACCATACTTTCAGCGTAAAGGAGAACCACATTCAAACCTGTCCTTCCACCCTAACTCCCAACCCACGACAGACACCCCAGGGACGCATGCCCTGGCACTAAACAGCAAAGGGAGAGAGAGGCTATGGCAACAGCTCTAGCGCTCATCAGATTTACAGCCAAGTACCCAGTCTGGGTGGACCACGGAGCCTCCAGCTGCTAACTGGGATTAAGCCGGTCTCCTGCTGGCACTGGCGTTTGAGTGAAGCCAAAGCAAATCCTGTCAGGGAAGAAGGCACCTTCACCCTAAGTTCCGGGAAACCCCCAGGAATAACTTTTCAAGGGGAACAGCCAGCACACAGTCAGAGATATAGAGAGGGACACACCATAAAATAAAACCCAATGAACAAGAACAAATAAAAACAACAGCGTACAGGAGACCCAGGCAAGTTCCCAGCTTACCAGCTCAGGGGTAGTGATTGCATCTAGTAAACGCTGTAAAGGGAAGTTGGCAATAGGATGTGCAGCCAGGGTCTGTAGCTGCCCTTGGAAGTGATCCTCAAAAAGGCTCTGGAGCCTTGGGGGCTCCAACACCAGCAGCACCTGCTCCAGGAGCCTGGAGCTCGTCTGATCCCGCAGGAATAGCAGCAGGGGGCTGGAAGCGAGAAGAAGGCAGTCTTAATTCCACTCCATCCAAAAGACCGACATCACCTCATTCACTTCACACAGCCCCACCAGCCCTGGTTAACCCTCAGGCCCTGACTGTACCTGCCATCTGCTGAAGAATTGCGGTTACTCAGATAGTCAATCACAGCATCACACAGGTGGGCACAAAACTGGGGCAGTTTGCGGTGTAAGATCTGCAAGGCCACTTGAAAGCAGAAGCTGGAGATCTTGTCAGTGATAAACACTGTGGGGAAAGAGCACAAATAATAAAAGCAACTTTCCCAAAATCCAGATGACTCATACAACACTGAACAAGGTACAAGGGACCACGGACGAAGGGTCTATAGAGAGTCTTTGCAACACCAAACCAGGTCAGATTGGAAAAAACGACTGATCTCAGTAAGGGCCTTGTTTGAAGATAATCACCTCCAGGAAGGGAGATCCTAGGCCCTCCTCCTATTTCTCTCCTTACCAGCTATGTCTTTCAGAAAGCAGGAGCTCAGGTCCTGAAGACAATTCAAGAAGGATTCAGGAACCTCGAAAGCAGCTGGCTTACATTCCCGGGTTGGGGCCTTTCGTGCTTCTGAAGGAAGATCAAGAATGTGTGCAGCGGTGAGATCACAAACCACCATCCAGGAGGGAGAAGAATCCCAAAGATTTTCAACCTTTTCATCTTATAGAACACTAATTACTAAAATTGTGGCACACCAAAAATATATATTTTGCCAATCTGACAAAAAAATAAGTATTAACTTTGATTCATTCACACTGGACAGTTATTGCTGTATTGGCTGTTAGCATTTTTTAACTTGACAGTAGTCTAAGGGAACAGAGGTCAGTGCCCCTGACTAAATAGTCAGGCACTGCATGGTTTAAAAATTCTTGTGGTGCACCGGTGTGTCACGGCACACCTGTTGAAAATCACTGCCATAGACAGACCACGACTCAGCTTAGAGATGCAGAACACAGCTGAACGTGTCTTCTCATCTACATGACTAAATTGAGACTATATTTGTTTTAATTTTTCTAAGAAACTTCCCCAGCTCCCCCACGGTCTATGAGGATAGTCCAAACTCCTCAGCCAGGAAATGCAGATGTTCGAAAATCAGGCCTTATCTAAATTCTCTAACCTTTTTTCCCCAAAGTTTTTTAAAATGTAGGTTACTGCCTATGAGTGCACAATGAAATCAATTTAGTGGGTCTCAACCAGCTCCTTTTTAATATAACAGTTTAAAAAAGGAAAGAAAATGTCGGAGTGGGTTGTATGTACTAAGGGTATTATTTCCCAATCTTTTGCTTGAATCCAGGATGTGTATAAATACAAATGTACATTGAGTCATGTTTAGCTTTCTCTAATTTTTGGCCTAAGCCCTGTCCTCATTTCTCTGCTAATTCTTCAAGGGCATGAAGAATTACTCTTCTGCTTACTCTCTCCTTCTGAACTTCCTAAACTCTCATTCCCTCTAGGTCCACTTCCCTCTCTCCTAATACTTACCAGGTGACTGGGAGCCACGGGGTCTAGCTCTCTCAGACTCCAGAAGAGTCCCTCCTAACACCTGCAGCAGAGTTCTGACCACGAAGCTGCCATGTGTGTCTCCACAGTAGAAAAGAAAATCACCACACACCTCAGAGGCTAGTCCCAGGACCAGCTCCTTCAGGGTGTCCAAGGGAGGATCCTTCCCATCCTCCTCCTCCTCCTCCACAGGGTTCCCCAACAATCGAGGCAGCTGCAGCAAAGCACTTTCCAACACATGGACCCCGCATCGATGACAGGCCACAAAGCGCAAGTTAGAGCGCAGAACAGCCAGTACTCGACACAGAGGTTTCAGGGGACTAAACCCCAACAGTTCCTGCAGCATCTCGCTGCCAGTCCTGTTTGTGGCCAAGGCGAGGGCCTGAGCCTCCACTTCCTTCAAAACATTGTGCACCATCAGCTCTAGAAAGAAGAGGAAAGAAAGATTTTAAAGAGACTGAGAGGGTAAGTTCCATCACTGAACCAAGCGGCTGGGAGTGAGAAAGAGGATACGGCAAATGAAACTTAAGTCCCCCACGCCCTGGGAACTCACGAAAATTTTCTTGCCTGTACTGGATTTTATAGTCAAGTCACTCTCTTGGTCCCACCCGGGAGTCCTCCCTACCTCGTTCTTCCCCGGTCTCCGGGGCCTCTTTAAGCGCCGTCAGAGCCCGGCGGAAATACCCCAGCGCTTCGGGGCTCAGGGCAGGGTGCGCGTCTACAGCCGACTCCGAGCGCTCCTCCGGAGGCGCGCTGGGCTGTCTGTGATGGCCTGATGCGGGGCGCCCCGACCCCTTGGCCCCGCGCCCTCGTTTGCTGCCAGCTGGGAATCGGCTCCCGGCCTTATACGGGGACCGCGGACCCAGTGCCATGGGTGCTTAGTTTCCGCTCAGCCCGCGAAAGCCGTCTCAGCTGCAGCCGGACAGCACTGAACCAGCCCGGAGCGAGCCAGCCCGGGGCGAGCCAGCTCCTGCATGAGTTTAGAAACGCCGACGCGCCCAGGACGCAGCGCCTACGTCATAGCCGCGCGACGGCCTCCAAAGACGCGCGGGTGGGGGGCGTGTACTCAGATCGCCCTGCCTCTGCGTGCCAGGCTCTCTGACTCTCCCCTCCGCGTCGCCTGCTAAAACCCCGCCCAAACATCGACTAGTACTCCGGTCTTGTACTCTGACTCAGGGACCGTCACCCAATCTCTTCTCCGCGGCCAGAATCAAAGTTCGCGATTCGGGGCAATCTGCGAGTTTGGTGGGGAGAGGACTCCAGAGGCAGCACAGGTGACAGGTAAGGGACGCCAAGTTCCTCCCAGTTAAGGTTCAGGGTCTCAAGACCTTGGCTCACAACCTGGCCCAGAAGCCGAGCCTCCGGGCTCAGCCTGGCTAGGCCAGGCCAGGGGCCAGAGTTCCCGATAGCCCTCTGCGTGGACGCTCCGCGAGGGAGCGCTGCACCCGAACCTTTCACCCAGCCAGCCTCACTCAGAATCCTGGCTGATGTCCCACCCTGGACAGCCCCACCCAGCCCCCTTTTCCACTTCTGGACATCCCAAAGCGGACTGCCTGCCTTGCCCCGGGGCCTGCACCTAGTTGTCCCCCTCTGAAACTTCTCTCCCCTCCGAGGATCCCAACTCCTACCACTGTCGGGGGTCCCCCTTCACATACACAAACTGCAAGGTTTCCTCACAGCAAATCTTTGCTTCCGCAGATTTTACCCCTCTGCTTGTGTGTTATTCATGGCAACCCCCATGAAGGGCCAAGTGTGCGTGGTGACTGGTGCTTCTAGGGGTATTGGGCGCGGCATCGCCTTGCAGCTCTGCCAAGCGGGTGCTACAGTTTACATCACTGGCCGACATGCGGACACGCTGGAGGCTGCTGCTCAGGACGTGAGTGCTTCCTCTGGGACCAGAGGGGCAGAAACCACCTGCAGGATCCCTTCCGATTAACCACTCTTCCCAACCCCTCATACTCCTCAATAAAACGTGAATATTTTCTCAAAGTTGGATAAATGAACCCCATAAATATCTTTAGATTGGATCCTATTTGCTACCAAGTGAGTTTTATGAAAAAGTGTTGTTTGAGAGCTTTAGGGATTTTGGAATTGCAACTAAGGAGTTGTGAACCTGTTTTTCTCTATTTTAGACAAGACTTTTATTGAGCTGTACATTCTTACTTGACTTTTCTACTGGTTTTCAGTTAAATACTTGGGCAAACTTGATTTGCTAGGCACGGGGTGAAGCACCGGGGCTACCCAGATTAATAAGATACAACTTCTGCTGTTACAAGCTAGAGTCTAGCTAGAAGCAGAAATGGTTCATTTCAACATAATGTGCATTTGGTAAGTGGTAAGAGGTGAATGTGCACAGAATGCTCTGGCTTCACAGGGTGAGTTTCAACATGATATGCGAGGTTGGTCAGGGAAAGTGCTCTAGAGGACGTGATTCTTGAACTGAGTCTTGAAAGGTAAAAGTTAAGTAAAAGAAGCTAAGACCATTATACAGCTAAGGGAACTTCACGAGCAAAAGGACAATAGTGAAAGAGTGTAGATGTTGTGAGAAAGAATTCCAAAGCTTATATATAAGTACAAGGCAAGAGTGTTACATAACAGGCTGGAGAGGAAACAGAACATGGGTCTTGGAAGACCCAGGTAGAGAACTTTGGCTTTATTGTCTAAGACATGATGATCCCATTAGAAGACTGTAAGCAGATCTGTGTTTTAAAAGTTTTTTTTTTATTTATTTTTAGAGAGAGAGGAAGGGAGGGAGAAAGAGGAGGAAAGAAACATCAATGTGTGAGAGATACATTGATCTGTTTGATCGATTGCCTCTCCCACACCCCCAACTGGGGACTTGGCCCGAAACCCAGGTGTGTGCCCTGACTGGGAATGGAACCTGCGACCTTTCAGTTCACAAGCTGGCACTCGATCCACTGAGCCACATCAGCCAGGGCAAGAGAGACTTGCATTTTAGATAGTTCATACTGTGTGGTTGGAGTATGAAAAATAATATAAGGCGGAAAGACTGGAGGCCAATCGAGCAGTTAGTAGGCAAGGAGATAAGAGCATTGGACCCAGAGCATGAATTTAGATAATAGGACATTTGTTCTGGAATAAGGTACTCTTCTTTTTCTGAAGTTAGGGGATGAGGCACATTTGCAGAAGCGGAGGCAGAACAGGAAGTAGACACAGTTGGTGCCTGAGAGCTTTGATGTCTTTGTTACCAGGCAGCAGCACAGGTGGAGAGAAGAGGGTAAGAGGGCTGGGAGAGGGCTGGGACTGAGTATGGGTTCCACATGAGCAGTGAAGGTTGGGAGCTACGGGCATGTGAGTGAGTGGCCAAGGACAAGGAAAAAGATGAACACTCATTTTTCAAGAGCAGCCTCCATGCCTTATTTGTCTCAGACCCTCCACATGCAGAGTACAACGCCTTGCACATGGTAAGCCTCGGTAGATGTTTGTACATTTTAACCCTGAGATCCCAATCCACCTTGCTCTATAAAGGGAGGATCTCATCAGAGGGCGATGTTGCCAGCCATGTTCCCTCAGCCGCTGGCTTTGGTTCCTGCCATGACCTTCTCAGCTCCCACGCTGGGAATTGAGCGAAGCTGCCTCATGGCTACACTAATGAGTGACTGTGAGCTCACGTCCTCTTTCTCTCCAGGCGCAATCCCGAGGGGGCCGGTGTGTGCCTGTGGTGTGTGATTCAAGCCAGGAGAGTGACGTGCGAAGCCTGTTTGAGCAGGTGGATCGAGAACAGCACGGGCATCTGGATGTGCTGGTCAACAACGCCTATGCTGGGGTCCAGGTACTCTGAACTTTGATCCCAGCCCACACGCCTGACCGCCTACTCTGACCCCTGAGTCCTTATCCTCACTCACTGTCCCTTCTGCAGTCCAGCCCCTCATACCATTCTGCCTCCAGACCATCTCATTTATCACTCTTTGCTTTCCAGACAATCCTGAATAACAGTAAGAAGGCATTCTGGGAAAGCCCCGCCTCCATTTGGGACGATGTCAACAACGTAGGACTCAGGTGGGTGCTCCCCTTGCCCCACTGCAAGGGCCTGGGCTCCTCTCACCCACTTATGCAGGCCTAGGGCTCAGATCTTTCCCCATATGCCCCCTTTTCCCTCTGATATCCCATCTCTTTGTCTCCCTTTTGTCCCATTTGTTCCACTCAACTATGGAGAAGTTCCATACAAGTGAATCTATACCTGGGAATGTCAACTTCGGTCTTGTTTCTGTCAGCAATTTTCATCTGACCTTGCCCTTTGCCTCTCTCCTGCCTCACTCTCTGCCCATCCAAACGCATGACCTGGAAGGGGGCCTCCTTCCCTCAATAATGCACACCACCCATAGTCAATATTTCCAAAAATGGCTAGAAGAAGAAATTTTTTTAATTTAATCTTTATTGTATTTTTTTCCCATTACCATTCAGTTCCCTTATACCCCCTCCCTCTAGCGAAGTTCTATTGTTTTAGATCAAGAGAAGGACAATAACAAAGATTGAGCGCCAGCCATCTCAGCCTCCAGTGCCTCACTCCGGACCCACAGGCAAGGGCATCCAGGTCCGAGCTGGGAGGGCAGGGGTGTCGCAGGCGTATTTGTACACGTGGTACAGGAGTGAGATGAAACACAGCATTTAAAGTTCTCTCAGCATGATAATACACCAGTAGTGTCTATGTTTTTTATTTTTGGAACCATGATACTCTCAGAAACTACACTCCCTGAATATGACCAGCCACCTGTGAGAGTAACCAAGCTATTATCTGCAAATCTAAGATTAAAGTGTTTAAGAACACCTACAGCTTCTAGTGGCAATCCCAAGAAACAGAATGAGAATCCAATTGTGATTTCCAGAGTACAAGAAAGGTTATGAGGACATACAGCAATGGAAGCCTAGAAGCAAGGAAAGAAAATCCAAACAGCTGGGAATAGGCACCACCCACATCCTTAGCCCTGCAAAGAGAGGGGCTTTTCACACTCATCGCTTGCTGGTCAGGGTTTCCAGCCTACAAGGCAAAGTCCCGGCCTTGATGAATTCTCCAAGGTTAAGGTCACTTCCCCCTGGAAGCCCATCAACACCACCTCTCACCTGCCCCACAGACCTGCACAAAACATTTACTGTGCCTTCCTCTGCATTACCTTAGGCTGGGCTTCCTTTGAAACCATAGCTCCCTATACTTGTCTTCCTTAGGAGGTTCCTGTTTCCCATGCAAAAGAAATTTTTTTCTGGTTACCAAGTTTATGTGTACTACTTTTTTAATTATGGAAAAATGTGGAAATCAATATGATCTCACTCTCTTGTCACCACCCATTTTTCCCTTGACTGAGATAGAACTAGTGTTGATAGTTTAGTATTCTACCATTCTTCTCAACATTCAGCTTAGGTAGGTACCATAATTTTATCTGATCCTTTATCTGTTGCAGTAGTGGAATTCTTGGGGAAAAAAAGTACTTCTTAAAGATGTAATAAACATTGTAAAACTGTCCTCCAAAAGGACCCCACCAATTTATAAACTGTGACAATCCTGGAGAATCCCTTTTTCACGTCTTCAGCTCTGAGAAACCACCAGGCCACTCAGGCAGCCTCTGCCACTCTGATAGGCCAGAGATCTGAAGGTGGTTTTGATTCATACTTATTATTTGTGAAGTTGAGCTTTTTATTTATTTACTTACTGGCTCTTTATTCTTTTGTGAGCTGTTTGTGTTATAAATTTATTTTTACATCAACTTGTTTTTTTTTAATCCTCACCCGAGGCTTTTTTTTTAAATAGAGAGGAAGGCAGGTAGAGAAAGAGAGGAAAAAAACATTGATGTGAAAGAGAAACATCAATCAGTTGACTCCTGTAGGCATCCTGACTGGGAATCAAACCCAGGGCCTTTTTGGTGTACAGGACAACACTCAGCCCAACTGAGCCACTGGGGCCAGGGCTATTTCTACATCAATTTGTAAATGATCTTTGTTGAATAGGTTCCTTTGATGTATGTTTACAAATATTTTTCCCAATTTATTACTCATTTTTTGCATACATGCTCTCCCCAGCTCTTGATATACATAAACATATACATGTATGTGTCATTTACATATATGTATGTATAAGACATTTATACATGTCTTTTAAGAAGTTAAATAGGTCAATCTTTTATATTTTCTATCTTAGTATGCCTCTAAGACAAGCGTTCCTCACCTCAAGTTCATGAATACATTGTCATGCTTTCCTTTAGTGCCTTCATTTTCTAATATTCAAATAATTTATCCTTTTGAAATGCATTTTGAAATCATAAATGAGGTGGACTGCCAATCCCACCCACCTAATAAGTAGCCAGTTGTACCAAATTCATTTACTGAATGATCCCTCTTTCCCTGTTGATTTGAAATGTTCCCCTTATAATTTACTGAATTCTCATTTACACTTGGATGTAATTATTGACTACTTTGTTTCATTGATTTTCTGTGTATTGTTATACTAGCACTGCATTCTTTTAACTATTATGTCACTGTACATTTTAATATGGGGTGGCGGGATGGGGGGAGCACATCTTCCCACCCACAAGATATTACTCTTTCTTTTTCAGAATTTTCCTGGCTATTTCATGTTTATTCTCACTGAGCTTTAGATTATTTTGTTAGTTCCTCCCAAAGTCTTATTGAGATATAACTCAAATTGACTGAATCTGCATAGAACTGATGTTTTACATGTTGATTCTTCTGAATAAAATATGCCTGTACATGTTCTTTTCTATTAGACAGAATTTTAGTTTTTCCATGTAGAGCTTGTATGTTTTTCCTGAGCTACTTTAGGTGTGTTACTGCTATCATGAGAGAGCTCTTTTCTTCCACTATGTCTTCTAGAGAGTGGCATTTCTCATCCTTCAGTGGTTAATTTTATCGGTGTTCTCTCAGAAGGTGCCTCAAGCCCTGGATTCTCCAGGCCTGCCACCGCCAGGTGCTGCCTTCTCCTGGCTGACCTCAGCCACTAGAGGGCAGAGGAAGCTGCCTAGGCTCCGCACCCAGGCCAGCACTGAACAGGGCCCATTCCTTCCTTACCCCTCCTTCTAGAGGCCACTACTTGTGCTCAGTGTATGGGGCACGGCTGATGGTACCAGCTGGCCGGGGACTCATCGTGGTCATCTCCTCCATCGGGGGAATGCGGTATACCTTCAACGTCTCCTATGGCGTGGGCAAAGCTGCGGTGAGGACCTCGTAGCGCAGGGGTTGGGGAGGTGCAAAACAGTGACAGTACCCACTTACCTCGGGAGGTAAATCCCCAGTGGTCAGAGGGGTAAGGCCAGCTGACCATCAAGCTCTCCCTCTACCCCTCCATGGACAGTTCCTTCAGCTGGGCTCCTCTCTGCGGGCCAGAGTCAGTAGTGCACTGGGAAAGGTAGACAGCTGAGACAGGGCGCCTGGGAAGGGCCCAGGGCTGGAGCATCCTCAGCGGAAGCAGGGAAGGCAGGGGAGGAAGTTGGTATGGCCACGTGCCCTGGCTCATTCTGCCTTTTGTCCCCCTACAGTGTGACAGGCTGGCTGCTGACTGTGCCCATGAGCTACGGCGCCATGGGGTCAGCTATGTGTCTCTGTGGCCAGGGCTGGTGCAGACAGAACTGCTGAAGGACTATATGGAGAAGAGTGACAATATTGAGGACCCCTTGTTAAAACAGGTTGGCGAGGGGAAGCCGAGGGTGGCAGAGAACACAGGGGAATCAGCCTGTCCATCCTCAACATCAAGGCAGTAACAGCAGGAAGGAGTGGATGCCGGGCATTTTACCATGACAGTAGATTACAGACTGAGCGCTATGCACACATCTTGTCCTTTCAACCTGTCAGGGAGATAGTCTCTCCTTTTTATAGTGAAACTGAAACCCAAAAAGATAAAAAACTTGCTTAAGGTCAGCCCATGGTCTTGACCCCTGCACCGCACCAACCTAGAAGGTCAACATAGTTGGCTTCCCCAGATCCTTCCACTTAGGAGAGACAGTGGGTCCTGGTGCTGGGGTACAATACTCACGTAGATGTGGGGAGGAGTGGTTCTGGCACCTTCCAAGATGCTGAGTCTTGCAGGTGCAGTGATGAGGGCCGCCATTCTGGAACAGAAGCTGAGAAAGCAGGGAAGAGACTGGGGTGGTGCTCTGGTAAATTAACCCTTCACTTCTCTGCTCCTGTTTCAGCTCAAATCTAGTTTCTCATCCGGGGAAACCCCAGAAATGAGTGGCAAATGTGTGGTGGCTCTGGCAACAGGTAAAGAGGTGGGGCAGCTGGTAACAGAAGGGGCCTAGAGGGTCTGCAGCATGGTGGCAGCCGCTGGTGGGTCTCGGCTCCAGAGGTGGTTGAGGAGTAAACCCTTCTTGTCTCTGGCTTCTGGAGACCCAAAGGGTCAGGATTCCCATTTTGAGGATCGGGAGCTTCAAGAACTAGCTCCTAGGACATGGGACCAGAAGCCAGAGTCCCGGGAGCCTTCCTAGGAACAGACAGAAACAGCTCCGGGCTCCTAAGCCTGCTCAGTGGTGCGCTGTCCCACTGGGCCCGAGCCTTGTCACCCTGCACCACTCCCGTGCCATCTCAGCTGTATGTGTGCCCACAGACCCCAATGTCCTGAGCCTCAGTGGAAAGGTGCTGCCGTCTTGTGACCTTGCGCGGCGCTACGGCCTTCAGGATGTGGACGGTAAGAGCTCCAGCCCAGCAACCAGCCTGGCCCTGCCTGCCTTCTGTTTCCTGCTCACTCCCTCTCCCTCGCTCCCCTCCTGTTCCTGCCTCACATCCTGCTCAGTGTTCTCAGCCCATGTGGAGCTGTCCAAGGAGCAGTAAACCAGGGTCTAATCCTTCTTATTCTCCTGTTCTCCTCAGGCCGCCCCATCCAGGACTATTTGTCTCTGAGTTCGGTTCTCCACTCTGCCTCTAGCCTGGGCTGGCTGGCCTCCTACTTGCCTGGCTTCCTCCGTATGCCCAAGTGGATTATGACGCTCTACACAAGCAAGTTCTAACGTTCCTGGGCTTGCGTCACTACTCTGCTGGTCTTTTCATTGGACTGGGTGGCTGGGCCCGTCTCAGTAGAACAGGGCAGCCTTCCCCATGTCCCGCATGCCCCCAGCACAAAGAGAAAAGGCCTCTGCTGGGTGTGTCTGGCAAGCCCTGGGGCCCTAGAGGTCCTTCTTTGTGCCCTGGTTTTCCTTGCCCCTACATTTTTCTTTTTGCCTTAGTACTGAAAAGTAACTCTGGGTACTAATTAAGTCTCATTTCTCCTCCAACACATTTTTTTGAGTGCTGATTCTGGGTTGGGCCATGTTTTAAATACTCAAGAGAAAGACCCAAAGACATGCAAAATGTTTGGGCTCTCCAGGAGCTCTGTACCTGGGACAAGGTCCCTTTCCTCCGGAGCTGGCCCTGCTGTTCCCTGGGGAGCGGTCCATTTCAGGGGCACCTGCCCTGGGGCCAGAAGGCCTGTTTCTCACACCCCAGCCGGGGGTCGACAACCAGAAGCAGGCACCCCTGGGTCTCGCGCTGCTTTCCTGCCCCTTCACTGCACCATCTCTTCAGGGATGCCTGCTGCCTTCTAGCTGTGCCTGATGCAGCGAGGGCGCCGTCCTCAGGGGTGCTGATTTCCTGGAATTTGGGAGGAAAGTATAGCCCGAATTCGAGTGAGGGGCAGAGGAATAAGTGATGGTACTAACACACTCTCATCCTTCCTCTCAGTATGATACCACCTGAATTACCTTCTGAAGAACTCACTGAAGAGCCCTTTAAGGCTGCCTTGCCTGCTCTGGGGGCTGTCCCAGCCTGAGGCAAGGCAGCAGAGGTGGTGTTCTGGGGGGAGTCCAGGGCCACTCTGGGAGAGCCTTCCAGCCAGCAGCCTCAATGGCCGCTGAGCTAACGGGAGAGCTGCGGTAAGTCAGAGGGGCAGAGACTGGCATCAGTGTGTGGGGAGCCTTCAGCAGCTGCTGTCTTCCTGTGGCTTTCTGGGGACAGCCCTGGTTACTGTTCCTGCAGCATGCTGGGGCAGCTCGCTGGCTTGTGAGGGCCGCCTGGGCGCAGTTCCGCCAAGTCCGCAGTAGTAACTGCATGGTGGTTGCCTGCAGCCAGCCGTATGATGAGAGCACATGCCCCACAGCGAGCTACCAAACAGGGCTCTTATTGTTTGTTGGTGTCTTATTTGTTTGTTTGTTTTGTTTCGTTTTTTGGAGAGAGAGGGAGGGAGCTGGCCTTGTCAGCACATGACTGGCACTGTGCACCTAAACCCTGCCATTTGTCCCGGTGCCCCGTCTGGATCGCAGTGATAAGATTTCCTCGCAGCCCTCTTACCCACACCACTCTCAATCCCTGTTGTCCCCCAAGGTTGGTGAGGGGTACAGGCAGTTGCCTGTATGCTATATAAGAATAAGGGCCTCAGGGTCGCCTGCAGCCTTCCACAGCCACCACTAAAAACCATCAATAGAACAAGTCCTTGTTGCCACAAGGTATTATGGGAAGAACATGCACTTCAAAGTCATCCAAATCTGCATATAAATCCTGATCCCACCACTTCGGGAATTGCCTGAAATAACATATAAAGCACCAAGAAATACATAGCTATTGAAATAGCCTTATCCTGCTCTCAGTGAACATTTAAGAGCATCCTCTGCACCAGGCACCATTCTTGGTCTTGGGAGAACAGAGAATACGACAGACCAGGCCCCAGCCTACAAACAACACAACGTTCGTGTCAGCCCTGCACGATCTCAGGGGTCATCTACACCTTCCCTTAGTGAACAAGGTGAGCAAATTGGCCTTCCAAGATCCCACACCGCATGTGGTTGGACCTTGAGTTTCTGGTATCCTGGGGTCCCAGAAGGAATGGTGTTGTTTATAGTCCACTAGCCTGCTTACCTCCAACAAGATTTCATTAATCTTAGCACCATAAGCAACAGAGTACAGTGCTCTGAGATAATGAAGACAGGACAGTGAATTTTGATTGGACGTAGAAGAGATTCAAGACTGAAAAGCCCAATAGTGGAGACTCTTAGGGTATTTGGGGGATCAATATTCATTAAAAACATGTATGCAATGCCTCCTCTGTGCCCAGCACTATGCTAGGCGCCGCAAAGACTGGGTAAATTTGGTGAGATGAGCCCTGTAACAAAGGTTGCACAGCGCCCTGCGAATACAGGAGGAAACAACCAGCTCTGCTACAGAACTGAAGGAGATGACACTGACCAGAGACATAAAGCGTGGGGGGAGAGAAGGGGTTTAATTTCTTTTTAATTTATTTTTAGACAGAAGGAGACAAACATCCATGTGTGGCTGCCTCCCACACACCCCCCCATTGGGGACCTGGCCTGCAACCCAGGCACGTGCCCTAACTGGGAATCCAACTAGCGACCCTATGGTTTGCAGGCCAGTGCTCAATCCACTGAGAAATACCAGCCAGGGCATAATTTTTTTTTATTAAAAAAAAAAAAAGAAGATATAAAAATGTGACGGAACAGCTAGAACTTTGATGTGGCTTAAATGTAGATGTGATGATGAATCAATTTCCAGAGAGGAAGATGAGTAAAGACAAGTGGTTGAAATTTAAGTCGTGGGCAGTGGGCTTCCACTGAGGAGTTCATCTTGGATGCTGAGAGACATACTGTTAAGGAAGTGCTCCCAGAGGAGGCCAGCGGGGCGGGGGGGGGGGGGGCAGACAAGCAAGCTAGCCACCCAAACAGCTCTGCGGCTTGAGGGCTCAGGGCAGCCCCAGCTGTGGCCCAGGGGTGAAGCAGCTCCATGAGGCCAAGGACCCCCTCCAAGAAGAACTGAAGGTGTCCACCTCGAAAGCACACTGAAGGGGGTGTCGTGCGAGAAAACAGAAAAGGGCACCCAGGGGGATGTGCGCAGAGCCCTGACGGTCAGCTACAGGAGGAGTTAAGCAGGAGAGCAGTGTGATGAGGTTTGTATTCTAGAACGCTCTCTGGGACTGCGCTGTGGGGAGGACACACCAGAAGGCGACGCACACAGCAGAAGAGCAGCCAACATACCTTATCCGGGACGGGATGGCAGTGGAGGTGGGGGCAAAGGAGACCTGGTAGGCGACAGAGTCAACAGACTGGGGCCTGTGGGAAGGGAGGTGGGGCGAGAGCAGGACTGCTGCGGTGTTACCACTGGTACCACTGGCGTGGGGCACCATGAAACCAGCAGCAGGCGCAGGGAAAGGAGGAATGCACCTGAGCTGTGAAGGAGACGCCAGCTTGCCTGAGGCTAGCCCTGGTGGGACCCTGAGGGGCTGGCTGAGATGCATGCAGCCCCTCCCCTCACCAGCTTGACTGGTCCCCAGAATATAGTTAATCCCCCAAAGGAGCCCAAGAAGGGATGGAGAAGAGGGTTTTGTTTTTTTTTTTAATTTGCATTTTTAACAAGTTTTTTAAAGGTCACATATTCATATGGCTCAGAACCCAAAAGTTATAGAAAGGCGTGCCATGAAAAGTCCCCTCCCATCCCTGCCTTTGAGTGCCTATACCCCAACTCAGAGGCAAGGCAACCAGTGCTACCAAGTTTATAGGTAGCCCCAGAAACAGCCCAAACAGCTATAAGCAAAGAGCTACACATACTCAAGGAACTGATGAGACTGGGTACAAAGTGAGATGTGTCTTCCTCCAGCTAAGAGGGGTTGTATCTTCCAGTCTCCGACCTGTTCTGGCCCTGTGTCCTTCCGTTCTCAGCTAGGAGTATCCCTGGGCCCAGAGGCCCCTCCCCTTCCCAGGTCCTCATGCAGCTGCTCCCATCACCAGAAACTTCCTGACCCTGCCAGCAGAGAGGGTGAGAGAGTGACTGATGGCTTAAGGGATGGAGAATAATGGCCACAGAGAAGGGGTGTGCATGCCAAGGAGCCCAGCCCTGGCCTCACAGAAGGGAGCCCACGTGCAACTATGAGATGCATGTCACACCTGATGTGGGATTCTTCCTTCTAGAGCAACTGCCCAACAGTTAGGGTTGCCAAAATGAAGCAGACTGGGAAGTGTGTGTCCCCATGGATGTGAGTGCTGGCCAACACAAACAGGAAGTTGATGGAAGCACGGCTGGACCAAGAGGTCCAGATTCCAGCTTCCGGGACAGGTCACCCAGGAGGGGTTCCCACTGGGTCCTGAAGGCCCCTTTGGGGATGTGAGTGACAGTAGGCTGGGGACTTAGGCACAGGGAGTGAGCAGCCCCAGCCCAAGAGACAAATCAAGATGAGCTGGTTGGGCCCAGACCTATCCTTTTTCCTTCCTCATCCTGGCTGCTACCCACCATGGCCCCCCAAAGGCCTTGACAATGGTCTCTGAGATGTGGAGTGAGGTCGCTTCAGCTCCTTGGCCTCCCCATCCCTGGGGAGAGCCCCCACCATATCCTCAGAAGTCACTTTGCCACAGCCTGTCCCCATCCAGTCTGGTCCCTGGTCCTCACCCCCTAAGCTGGCCCCCTATTCCAGAGGCCCTCCTCCCTGAGCCTTCGGCCTGCGCCCTCCCAGGCCTCTCATCCTGCCGCTGTTCCTTCTGGCCCCCGAACCCACCTCTCCACAGGACCTTCCCCTACGCTCCCATCTCCTAGTTGGCTGGCCTTTGTGGCAGCCTCCTGCTGTGCCCTGGGCAGGGCAGGGCGGACAGACACAGGCCAGCCTTGGAAGGCAAGGGTCCAGCTCTCGGAGTGCTTTCAGCCATCATCACGAAACAACTAGACAACCAGGGCAAGACCCTGGGTAGGGACGCAAAGGAGCAGGAGGAGTCAGTGCCGCCAGCCTGCTCTCTAGGTCACGGGAAACTTGTTCCTTTCAGGCTGCACCTTCTTATCCCTGCCTTTCTCTACCAAACTTCACAACTCGGTCTCAGTTCCTGCCTCCAGGCAACTAAGGGCATCCTTGCCCATCTCGCTCTGTCCCAAACAGGCTCACTCACAGCAGGGTCAACAGGCCACAGGGTTTGCCTGGACTTGCGCGCCAGAAGAGGAGAGGAATTGGAAGCCACCTGTGCTTAACTTTTTACTGGGGAATCTGGGAAAGAAGAGGACCCTTTCTTAAGCCCTTGAAAATGGAGGAGACCAAAGAATGTTGGAAAGGAAGCAGAGGGAGGAAGTGGAGTCAGCTTTGTGCAATTTCTTTTAGCGAGTACAAACACACGCCCCTATCCCTGGCTCCCCCTTCCTTGGAGAGGTGGTTCCAGAAGAAACAAGCAAAGCTGGAACTGCACACACAGACACTGCCCCAGCATCCCCGGAGGCCCTTGTGCAAGAGGAAGCCAAGGTGCCTGGGCTGCGAGCTTTGGCGTCACCGTGACACAACTGAGCCAACCGGAGACTCGCTGTTGCAGGGTTGCGGGAATTAGTGTCTATGGAGCACCAGCAATGACCTGAACTCTGTCTGGGTCATACTTAATCTTCCTCCATTTGCTGTGTAGTGTGAATACACTACGTTACGGCTGAAAAAACTGAAGCAAGCCCCCTGAACCTCAACTCCAGGTCCTCTCCCCTCAGAACTCAAGCCTGAGTCATGATTGGGTGCAAAGGGGACATGGGGACACAGTGTTGCTCCTGTCAGCAATTCTAGGTGTTCTTCTTCACTGAATTTGAGGTTCCACCCCATCCCCTGTCCATTCTCTCTTCACCTCACCCTGGCCGTGAGGCCTGGAGCACAGCCACCTCAGGCCTCTCCTCCCCACCTCACCCCAATCTCCCCGCCCTGGGATCTAAGGGTTCCCCACTTCCCTAATCCCCACTCCAGCCCAGGCGTGCAGTGTGATCTTTCTTTGGCCTCCGTTGCTCACCGTCCATTCACTCATTCGTTCCTTCCCAGGTCACCCCAACACCACCGCCTCCAACACCACCACTATCTCAATACCCTGTTTAATCTCCTCAGGGAACTTCTGACTCTGAAATCATCTGTTGTGTACAGTTGCTTCCACAAGTGGAAGCGCTGAGAGCAGGGGCCTCAGCAGTCTGGGTCGTTGCTGCGCTCGAAGTGAGCCATACCGGTGCTCAGTGATCACTGCTTGGTGATTGGCTGACTTACGTAAACGTCTGTTCGGCAACCGTGCTGGTGCTGGTGCCGACACCAGGCCAGGTGAGGGGAGGTGCCATCAAACAAGGCTTCTTGGATAGTTCGCAGCTGGAGTGAAAGCGGGGATGCTGCACGCCACACCAGGGGGCCAGCTAGAATGCAGGCACCGCAGGCCGCGGTGCTGGGCGGGCGCAGGGACAGCCAGGGCTCCTCCCTGCCCCTTCCGCCCCAGCTTCAAGCTCACTTCCCTGGGAAACTTCCCCCACCCCAGGTACAGGCCGAGCTGTCATTTTACACTGGCTTATACTATTATTTGACTCCCTCTCTGTACTATTTTCTTTTTTAAAGATCTTAATTTATTCCTTTTCAGACAAAGGGAGGGAGAAAGAGAGGGAGAGAAACATCTATCGGTTGCCTCTCCAATGAGCCCAACTGCAGGCCTGGCCTGCAACCCTGGCATGTGCCCTGACAGGGAATGGGACGGTCAGTCTTTCAGTCCCCAGGCCGTCGCTCAATCCTCTGAGCCGCACCCGCTGGGGCTGCACCATTTCCATCACACAGCAAGCTCTACTGGACAGCCCTGCTCTGAACCGCAGCTCCATGAGGGCAAGGGCTGTGTCTGTGTTTGGCTCACTGTCCTGGTCCCCACGGCCAGCACGGTGTTAGGTACAAAGGGTACTCAGTCCCTAGCTGTTGAATGAATGAATGGGACAGGGAAGGGGCAGGGGCCAGGTCCTCCCCCAAGTGAACAGCTCTTGCTTCCTGGGACTGGTCTGTTGTCCCCTGTGCTCATCTACCAACCAGAGCACCCCTGCTTACCCCAGGCTCCCACAGTCCTACTTCGTTCTAAGGCTTTTGTTTCTCACGTGGGCATAGAACCTCAGGGCTGCTGCCTCAGGGCACCGCTCACATCGTATATTCCCTAGACTCCAGGTGCCCCCTGGAGCCGTGCGGCAGTGGTTGCCCCTCTAGCCCCGCCAGGCAGCAAGCCTTCTGGCCATGTGTCTAGCCCATCATGTTCTCAGCAATTTTAAAGCAACACTCATCTTCAAAAACCACTGTGCAAGGCCTGATTCCTGTAACAGAGGCTCCAGTTCTGACTCAAGTTTTACCAGATTTGCAGCCCCACTGCCTGGTTGCTTTTCTGGCATCTCTTTTCCCAAAGACACCAACCTGAGTTAGCACCCTCCACGCCCTGGGTAGGATCGGAAGCTCTATTGTGGGGACTTTCCCTCTGGGGCCCGTCTGTCTTTCAGGCCCAGCCTTGGGTCCCTGCCCTTCCTTCCCACCAGCCAGCCTATTCCTTCCTCCTCCCCAGCCAAGAAGTATGCTATGGGCACATGGTGGACACACTGGCCAGTGAGGAATTTCCTCAGCCTGGCAGAAGGAACTTGGGAGCAGGGAAGAGAGAAAAAAAATATCCAAGCACTCAGACGAAGTGCCCAAAGAACCCCGGACCCTGGGGGACAGGCAGTGTAGAGGATCCTCTTGTCCTTTGGGTCGTTCCGGTCTCCTGGTCCACCCCAGGAATCAAAACCTTGCAGAACTCTGGGGTAGAGAGAGTCTGATCTTTGAATGTCTGCTACCACATCTCATGAAGTGGCTGACCAACATATACTTGATTACTTCCCATTGATGTGAGCTCACCACCATTCACTGGAACCCGTTTCACTTTAGGACAGATTTAACTATTAGAAAGTCTTTCTTCATAAGTCTATATCTACCCAATAGTTTTTGTCTTTGCTCTCAGATATACAGAATCAATGTAGTTTCTGTTCTAACTAGCAGTCCTTCAGGAGTTTGGGACCACTAACATCCGCCCCTTGCATCATCCCCTCTCCCAGTTCAATATCTTCCATGTCCTCCCTTCCGGTCATGGGCTCTCCTCACCATTCTGATTTCTCCCTTTGGACACTAAAGTTCCTGTCCCTCTTAAAATAGACCTTACCCTCCCAACAGGGTCTGCCTGTCACAGATCTAGGCCCCTGGGCCCCATCCTTCTGGGTCCTAAAGCTGTCTCCACGCAGCTCAAAGCCATGTCAGTGCTTTTGGCAAGCGACACAGAGTGTCACGTCTGACCAGCCCTGTGCCAACCAGTCTCCCTGTCTGCACACACTGTTGTTACCCGCTGCCTGCAAATCTTGCTCTTATGCAGATGACTTTGGGGGACCAAAGACCCAGACTCTATCTCTATCCCTATTCAATACCATCTCAAATCTGGCCCTCAAATTATGTTTAGGTCAGGTTCCATGACCTAGTGTTCCTCCCAAAGGTGCGTTATTTATTTCCAAATATGAGAATGGCACCTACGTGATCATTCGACATGTCACTGGAAAACTGCCACCACTAAAGATTTCTCTGCAGGTTGACAAAGACACACTTAATCACCTTCATTTGGAGATGAACATCCTGTCAGTTGTAACCGTACCTACTGTCCTATCATCCCACACACAATTCACCATTTTGTTCCTAAACGTACCGAGCTGGGTACAAAAGCGCTGAGACAATCTGCCACATCCTCACAAGTGACTGACCAGCATGTACTTGATTGCCTCCCATGATTGGGGAACCTGGTTTCTAACCCTGACTCTGCCACCACGCATACCAATTTCATGTCACCAAGTATCTCTAGGCCTGTGATACTGTGACTTATGGTAAAAAATATATACTGGGTATGTGTCCCCAGTTCCTGGCACAGAGTCCCTAAAACCCTTGTAATTCCCTAGGTGATAAGAGCACTAGGAGCATCTCTTCTTCTAACATTTGGCCTCTGACCCTGGTCCCTAACACAGGGCTCCTGAAACCCTTGTCAGTTCGCAAATGGTCAGAGCATTAGGAGCATCTTCGGTCTAATGAGGTGACTCCGGGTGGGCTGCTGGATGCCACCTGCTTGCCAGTATTAGCAGCTTGGAATTTTTAGCTCCACCATCCATCCTCCCAATAGGGGGGAGGGGCTAGAAATGTCATTATAATTGACCACGCCTATGTGATGAAGCCTCCATAGAATCCCAATTGTATGGGGTTCAGACAGCTTCCAGGTCAGCAAACACATCCACATCAGGAATGTGACGGACCTCAACTTTGTGGGGACAGAAGCTCCTGCACTCAGGACCCTCCCAGACCTTGCCCTACATATCTCTTCATCTGGCTGTTCATCTGTATGCTTTATCATGCCCTTTAATAATAAGCTGGCAAACATAAGTGTTTCCTACATTCTGGGAGCCCCTATACCAAATTAATCAAACTCAAGGAGGGAGATCCTTGGAACCCCCAATCTGTAGCCGCTTGGTCAGAAGCGCAGGTGATAACCTGGGCTTTCAACTGGCATCTGAAGTGTATGTGTGGGTGAGGGGTGAGTACCCTTGTGGTACTGAGCCCTTAACCTGTGGGATCTGGCGCTATCTCCAGGTAGACAGCGTCAGAATTGAGTTAAATTGTAGGGCAGCCAGCTGACGTCACAGAGTATTGCTTGTTGTGGGGGAAAACCTCCACACATTTGGTGACCAGAAATGTCAGAAGTGAAGTGTTGTGTGTGTGCAGCGTTCTATATGCGCAGTACAGGAGACGCACAGTGAAATACTCAGCAGGGAAGAGCTGGGTTTTTCGTACAACGATGGTGGGGAGTTGAGTTTGTCCAACACAGAGCCACTGGGAAATGAGCAGGGGGCTAGATGATCTGTGAAACCCTCTTCAGCTCTGGCGTCCTGTTCCTGGAGGTCAAGGTTAGGGAGTCAGGAAGCTGGGGCAGAGGTGGGCCCATGTCACGAAAGATAAGAAGTGGGCACTTCCACCCAGGCCTTGAGAAAGCTTCAGCTCTGCCCTTCCCACTGCGCAGCAGATGCGCTGCTCAGCTCTCGCACTTGAAATTCTTTTACCACACCCTTGCTGACCCTCTCAGGCTTCCCCAACATTTGATTTTCCTTCAAGTGCCTGGCTGCCCCCATCCAGATGTCTAACCACTGATCATGTGGCAACCTGCTAATCCAGGGCTCTGAGAAGATGTGGACCATCCAGCCCAAGTTCCCCTGGCTGGCTCCCTCCCCATCAGGCCCTCCAGCGCACTTACCCTAGCTTCCCCGAAGTCTGAGGCATATCCACACTCTTCTCACCCTCCTCTACACTCTCCATCTTTGCCAAGTAGGGCAGACACCAGTGGGCAAGGCTAGGATGGAGGGAAAGTGAGTGAGAGCGTACTTCTGGAATCAGACAGCCAGGACACGAGACCAGGCTCTATTGCTTATGAGTGGCATGACCTCAGACAGAGTCTTCAGGTTCTTCTCATCAGGGCTATAAAGCACTTAGTCATTATTATTTCTCATCAATGTTGGCTTCAGGGTCACAGAACCTCTCTTCAAAGTCCATTTCTTCCTTTGCTCCCACATTGAAGCTTTTCTGCCCTGCACCCTAGTCCTGCCTTCACCACGACTCTACCCCACAGCTTGTTCGTGGGTTTCCCCCGTCCCCTCCCGGAGTTCCCAGCGGGGTCTAATTACTATCTGTGCCCAGCCAACACCTCTGCCTTGACCTCTCAAGCCCTCTGCAGGCAAGCATTTCCCACTGCCCCAGGACATCTCCACCGCAAACCAAACGTGTTAGAAGTAGCCTTTCTCTTCCCGAGTACCACACCCTGCCTCCACCCATGTTCCAAGGCCTCTACAGACCCCACCAATTCTCAAGTCCCTCAACTTTACCGCCTGCGGGTCTGCCTCAAAGTCACCTTTGTCCCTGCATCTCAGTCCCAACTGCTACCAAGTCCTGCCTCCTGTTCCTTAAAAATAGCCATCCTCTCACCAGCCCCATCCTCAACTCCACCCCACTTCCTAGCAAGGTTGAGGGGACTCAGATCTGGATTTCAGGTCCTGCCTAAACATCCTTGAGAAGGGGGGTTTCTGACTCCCTTTGGACATTGACCTCCACTCCCTGTATTCTGGGACCTTATAACCCCCTTCCGTATACCTGTAACTGAAGAGTGTAAAATAGGATCAAAGCTGCACACTTATGGTCTGTGCAGTTTTAGCGTACTCGTATATGTGTACTTCATTGACAAGTTTTACAGGAAGATGAAAAGCACCAGGAGTTTAAGGAAAAAACTGTAAACCATTTCATACCACCAGATCTAGAACAAGCTCCTCCTGACCTCAGCCTAGGTCAGGTTGGGGCCTGTCCCATATGCCCCTGTCTTACTCTAGCTTATATGCTGCCGTATCTGTCTCACCTCTGAGACCTGTCCTGTCCCATACTAGCCACTAGCCCCATGTGGTTGTTTATATTTAAATAAATTCAAATTAAATTAAATTTAAAACTCATTTCCTCAATTGCACTAGCCACATCACAAGTGCTCAGCAACCCCATGGAGTTACGAGGGACCACACCGGATGGCGCAGGCACTGCTTCCGCATCCCAGATCGTCCTAGTCCAGCGCAATGCTGCACCGCACAGTGAGCTCCAGGAAGGCAGAGGCCGAGTCTCTGTGGTCTGGCACTGTGTCCCTGGCACACAGTGAGCACAACCTCGGGCCCAGTTCTGATGCTAAATACCTCTCGAGTGACTGAATTAATGCACACACTGCCACACTGCACCAGCCCCACACCAGCTCCAGTACCTGCTTCTTCCTTACACTCTCTGCCTCCAGAGCCCAACCCAGGGCTCATGGTCTCCTTCCTCCCTCCAAACCCTCTCTGGTTTGTGATTCAGGGTCCTAGAGGCATTGTAAATGTGTGTGCACAGACATGTGTGTGTGGGGGGGGGAGGGTGTTGAGAAGTAGGAGTAGAGAAAGGATTGGGTTAGCAAGAGGTGGTTCCAGGCCTTTAAGAAGCTCAAGTTTGAGCCTCTGGCAATGGCCACGCCCACCTATGCAGTGGGCAGGCACCCAGGCTTAGTTACAGCTGGATACTGGTTGTGTTTCCTCCAAGCTGTGTGCCCTTGGGCAAGCAACTTAACCTTGGTAAACCCACAGTAAGCATTGCTTTCTCACTGTAAAATATGGATAAGAATACCTACTTCACCACCACATATGCAGTGAGCACATTAAGATGTCTGAGGCTAACTTGGAACTCAATTATTGCTTGTCCCCTTCCCTACACAGAAGGCAGTAGAATTCTCTCCTCAAACATCATTCAGATCATGGCCCTCAGACACCTGCACGCTTCCCACTTATCCCACACAGGAGGCTAAATATAACTCCTAACAGCTTCCTGCCTTAGAGCAAGAGGCTTACCATTGGTTCCACTGCTCTTATCTCCAAAGGCACCTGGTTCACCTTCTGTCTGCCAGCCAGCTAAGTCTGTTTGGCTTCTCTTTCCCACCTTCACATCGTAGTACATGCCTGAAATGCCTTTCCAGCCCTCTCTTTCCAAAAACGCCCTACCTCCTTGGAAGCAGATTTGTTCATGACACTCACTTCCTCCTTTAAGCCTGGTTGACTCAACTTTCCCAGTTTCAAGATTGGTAATTACTAAAACATATTTCATGACTGTTTCGGCCTACATCCACCCCTTTCCTCTTCTCTTAGTGACTATGATGTAAGACGGTACTGCACCTGTTGGCACCTGTCTTCCCAGGTATCTGGTTATACACATGAGTGTGTATAGCGCAGGAAGCAAAAGCAGGTGGTGACAAGGAAAAAAAAAAAGCAGTTGCTGATGTGGAAGGGCTGGCCCAGACACAGGTTAATCTTTCTGAATCTCAATTTCCTTGCATATTTGTCACAAAAATGGGGAAATTGCTACTATTACTATTTACTGTGTCCTTACTCAGTGTAGGCATTGTTCTAAGCACTTTACCTACATAATTGTATTTAATCTTCACTTCAACTCTAGCAGGTGAATATTATTAAAAAGGCGTAGAAGAGCCCGGCCGTGAGGTTCAGCTGGTTGGGGCGTCATCCCATGCACCAAAAGGTTGCAGGTTCGATGCCTGGGCCAAGGCACATACGTGGGTTTCAGGTTCGATCCCAGGTCAGGGCTCATACAGAAGGCAACCAATTGATATTTCTTCCTCACATTGATGTTTCTTTCTCTCCTTTTCTCTCTCTCAAAAAAAAAAAAAATCAATAAACATATCCTCAGATGAGGATTTTTTTTTAAAGGTATGGAATATAAAAAATTCAAAGTCATGCTTTCTTACCCAGATGTGAGTTGTAAACATACACATGCCACACAGACGTACACTTCTCAAAAACATATCACATGCACATGCACACTGTCACCGTGATCCCCATGAAGGCTCTGCCAGGAAACCTCCCTGAGCTGGTCCAGGACACAGGAACTCTCCCTTCCCTAGATGCCAACAGTACTACTAGGCCCAGCCAAGCCAGCCCACCCCCTATGTGGTGTTCTGTTCATTCATTCAAATAAATACCCAATAACTCCTAAGAACCAAGGCTAAGTATTGCAGAGGCAGGATCAAAAGTGTGTTCCTGTCCTCCAGGAACTCTGAACCTGATAGGAGATGCTGGCATACAAACCGAGGCTTACAGTAGGCAAAGGAAATATCGGTACTCTTATAACAACACATCTGAAGGTCTTCTAAATCAGACTGAGGTATTTGGGAGAACTTCTGGTGGTGCTACTTGAGTTAAATCTATAAGATGAACAGGAATTACCAGGCAAAGGAAGGGCAGTCAAGAAGTGGAAATAGGTTAATATGTTTGGAAACTGCAAATAGTGCTGTCAGCTGTGATGGGGAGTTTTTAACAGGGACAAGCAGGACAGAAGGCCAGACAGACTTGGCAGGACCCAAGTGGCAAAAGGCCTGATGTGCTAACCTGATTCAAAATCTGTCCCAAAAATTTTTCAGGAGCCGTGGAAGGCTTTTAGGCAGAGATGTCACACAATCAAACCTGCATTTTAGAAAGACGGATCCAGCTTCACAGATGAACTGATAATAGAGGGGAGAGGGTGGAAATGGGGGAACACTGAAAAGACTATCAACAATCCAGGGAAGAAATGAGCTTAAATTCTTAGTGCAGTGGGAATGGAGAGGGTTTTTTAAGAGATATTAAGGAAAACTGGGGAAGGAATAGTATCATTCATTACAATAGGGAAACATAAAAACCAAAGTTTAGACTGGATGGAAAGGAGTCAATGAAACTTTTTGCTTTTGGAGTTCGAGGTGTCTCTGAGACACCCATGTAATATCTAATAGGCTTTTGAATGTGTGTGTGCACAAAAGCCTATGTATGTGTAGGCACACATACATATATTTTCATTCATTATTAAAGCTTGCAAGACACCTGGGCTGGAGATGTCATCAGCTTATGGGTAGCAATTAAAAACCATGAGTGCGGATGAAGTCACCCAGAGTAAGTGTGAGTCAGAAGATGTGGCCCAGGACAAAGCTGTTAAGGTTCTCCCAGCAACATTATGTTAAAGAAAAAGGGAATGGGGAAAGGGCCCCAAAGATCAACTTTTTAGTGGAGAAGAAGAACGGGGTTAAGGTGCAGGAGAAGCCAGGACAAAGTGTCAAGTTTAATAAAGTCAGTAGCGTCAAATGCTGCAGAGGTCATGGAAGATAAAGACAGGAAACTCCATCCATTAGATCTAGCAACTAGGAGGTGGCCTGTACAACCAGAATGAGGCCAGTGAAGTGGTGAGGGAGTGTTTTTAGGCTGTTGGAGAAACCTCTTCAACTGAACTGCTTGCTGTTGGAGTAGCTGACACAAAGTAACCACAGTGCCTTCTGCTTTCACGCGCGGACCAGAGCCCCACATGCGCACTCGTACTCACTGGATGGCTAACAGTTTCCGGATCCCGCGCACGCGCCTTCCGAACCCACCTACGCTGCTCGGGCCCCTCCTAGGGCCTGCAGAGGGCGCTGCGCCTTGGAGAGCCCGGGCGGGGTGCCGCTCTAGCCAGCGTCCGAGCTCGGTGGCGGGCGCCGCAGCTCCGCGTCCCCCACGCCGCCTCCCAGTGCAGGTGGGTTCGCCCGCGGGGGGCGGGAGTGCTTGGTAGCTGGGGAAGGTTGGCAGCGGTAACCTACGTGCGCGGAGTGGTCCCCATCGCCTAAATGCCGGGGCTCGGGTCCGGCCCTGGCGGATCGGGGCGTAGCAGGACAGCACGGGTGCAAACCCCAGTCCAGTGGGCACTTCCTCCTGGAAGTGCAATGCCTGTCCAGAACTACTTTACCACCAGGGGGTCTCAGACCAAGTTCGCGTGCGGCTTCCGGGGGAATGGCTGGGGGCGGGGCTACGGGGGCGGGGCTTCTATGATTGACACTTCTTTCCCCAGGTCTCACAGGCTGCCACTGGACCCCACCCCTGGCTTGAACCCTGAATCGGCATCATGGTGAGAACCCTGAGTCCAGCCCCTCACCTCTGCATGCCCATGACCTTGCCCCTAGTGGCCTTGCCTTTCCATTTACCTTTGTAAACCTGAGGCTCCACAGTGGGTTCCGTGGATCTGCCCCTGCAAGGCAACCTGCTCCCTTCCAACCCGCCTATCCCTGTAGCACGGGCGCCTGAAGGTGAAGACTTCGGAAGAGCAGGCGGAGGCCAAAAGGCTAGAGCGGGAACAGAAGCTGAAGCTATACAAGTCAGCCACCCAGACTGTCTTCCAGAAGGTGGGGCCCTCAGAGCTAGCCCCCTCTCCACGTGGCCCCCTTAGCATGTAGCACAGAAGCCAAGAGCTGGGCCTTAGAATCAGACTGCTTGGGTTCTATCGCTTACTACTGTGTGACCTTGGGCAAGTTACTGAATCTCTTTGGAGCTCAAGTTTGCTCATCTGTAAAATGAGGCTAATAGTTGCACCTACTGCACGAGGCTGTTGTGAAAGTACAATGAGAGAATACATGTAAATCCATGAAGCGCTTTACATACTACCTACTGCATGGCATGGGGTTTACAGAATGCTGGATAGTTCTGTTTATGTTATTTAGCCCTGAAGTGGTAGAATGATATGATCTCTGACCCTACTACCTATCTTCTCAGCGCCAGGCTGGTGAGCTGGATGAGTCAGTGCTGGAACTGACAAGCCAGATTCTGGGAGCCAACCCTGACTTTGCCACCCTCTGGAACTGTCGACGAGAGGTGCTCCAGCGGCTGGAGGCCCAGAAGTGTGTAGGGGTTCAGAATCTCAGGAAGATGACCCTAGCCCTACCTCTCTGCCCTGCCTGGGTCCAGGGATAGAGGAGGAAGCGGGTAGCCAGAGGCATAGGCAGAGGGCAGTGGAGGATTGTTGCAGAAAGTTAGGGGTGAGCTGAAGTTGGGTGTTGGAGGGTCCTGACCCCCATTCCCCTCTGGGTGCAGGTCCCCCGAGGAGCTGGCCGCTCTGGTGAAGGCAGAACTGGGCTTTCTGGAGAGCTGCCTGAGGGTGAACCCCAAATCCTATGGTACCTGGCACCACCGCTGCTGGCTGCTGAGCCGCTTGCCAGAGCCCAACTGGGCTCGGGAGCTGGAGTTGTGTGCCCGCTTCCTCGAGGTTGATGAGCGGAACTGTATGTGCCTGCAGATTTTGTCCCCACAGCCCTCACTTGCCCCACTTCCTGGTACTGGGGCCTCAGGGAGGCCCAGAGTGGGGAGGGATGACCAGGACAGGCCTACGGAGCTGATGACAGAGGGATTATGGAGCCAAACTCTGTGGGATGCATAGAGGTCTTTCTCGGGTACTGCCCGTGGAGGGAACTCCATGGGTACCTCCTGGGAGCTGCTCCTCTTGCCCTGCTTCTGAGATGTGCTGTCACCCTTCCCCCCAGTTCACTGCTGGGACTACCGGCGTTTCGTGGCCGCACAGGCAGCTGTGCCCCCTGCGGAGGAGCTTGCCTTCACTGACAGCCTCATCGTTAGAAACTTCTCCAACTACTCTTCCTGGCATTACCGCTCCTGCCTCTTGCCCCAGCTGCATCCCCAGCCAGCCTCTGGACCACAGGGACGCCTCCCTGAGGATGTGCTTCTCAAGGGTAAGCAGGGCTGGGTGCTGGGGAGGACTCTGCAGCACTGCCCTTCCAGACTAGCCCTGTTTCTGAACCTGCCATTGGGTTTCTGGGCAGCTATTTCATGCCTGGCTCTGGGGGTGCATAAGATTCAGCCCCTGACAGAAGGGAGCTCATGTGCTGTCGGAAAATAAAACTGATGTATGTAGCTGCTGTACAAAGCTAGCATGTAGACATACCGAGCACTGGAGGGACACCAAGGAGGGGGTTGGATGTTGGGGCAGCCAGGATCTTAATTAACCACAGCCCTGTGCCTCCGGGGCCCCTGCAGAGCTGGAGCTGGTACAGAATGCCTTCTTCACTGACCCCAATGATCAGAGTGCCTGGTTCTATCACCGCTGGCTTCTGGGACGAGGTGAGCAGTGGGGGAGGAGGCTGGGTGTTACAGGCGTGGGATGAACAGAGGAGGATTTAAGGAGACCCAAGGCTGTGTCTGCCCGCCAGCCGACCCCCAGGACGCTCTGCACTGCCTGCACGTGAGCCGGGATGAGGCCTGTCTGACTGTCTCCTTCTCTCGGCCCGTGTTGGTGAGTCCTACAGCTTTTGCTAGAGAACATTGTGGATCCTGGGCTTCACACCTTTGGGGCTGATGGGGTGTCTCTTGTCCCCTGTGCCAGGTGGACTCTAGGACGGAGACCTTGCTGCTCATGGTTGATGAGTCACCCCTGCCTGTGGAGTGGAGGACTCCAGATGGCAGGAACCGGCCCGGTCATGTCTGGGTATCCCAGGATTGCTGGGACACTGTGGGGGCTGGGGCAGACCTGTGTGGGACGATCAGAAAACTGGCATGGCTGGGCATTTCCTTGACCCTGTGCTCCCAGCTTTGTGACCTGCCCGCCGCCTCCCTCAATGACCAGTTGCCCCAACATACATTTCATGTCATTTGGACAGCAGGCGACATCCAGAAGCAGTGTGTGCTCTTAAAAGGTGACGTAACCTGCAGCAGCCCTCGCCCCCTCTTCCTCTCATGGGTGTCCCCTCCTACCACCTACTCTTTCTTTCAGGCCACCAAGAGGGCTGGTGCCGAGACTCAGCCACAGATGAGCAGCTCTTCAGGTGATGACAGGGAAGCATGCCTGCAGGGGAGGACTCTGGGCATCAGGCAACTGGGATGGGAGGCGGGGGCTCAGGCAGGTGGTCTCAGCCTGGATAGGGGGATGGCAAGTACCCCAGGGCTGCAGGCATCATCGCTCCGCTCTCCACCCTCAGGTGTGAGCTGTCGATGGAGAAGTCCACAGTGCTACAGTCCGAGCTTACATCCTGTAAGGAGCTCCAGGAGCTGGAGCCTGAGAATAAATGTGAGGCCCTATTCCCTGAGATCCTGCTTCTCTCAGGAGGCCCCTTTCTGTGTGTGTTGAAGGGGGTGGAGAATAGGAAGGGTCTCAAGAATATGGGAGCAAAGGAGGGTCCTCTTCCTACCCTCTTCTCAGGGTGCTTGCTCACCATCATCCTGCTGATGCGGGCCCTGGACCCCCTCCTGTATGAGAAGGAGACACTGCAGTACTTCCAGACACTCAAGGCAAGCTGGGCCTGCAGGAACAGACAAGGGGGAGGCCCCGTGGGCAGGAGGAAGGCAGCTGACACAGATTCCTTGCTGGCCTTGTCCCTGCCAGGCTGTGGACCCAATGCGGGCAGCATACCTGGATGACCTGCGCAGCAAGTTCTTACTGGAGAACAGTGTGCTCAAGATGGAATATGCGGAGGTGCGAGTGCTGTACCTGAGTCACAAGGTACAGACTGCATGTTGCCTTCCCTGGGCCCTCATCCCGCCGGCCCACCCTTCTTCCTCATGGCCTGGCCAGCTTTTCTGTTTGTTCCCTGGTCTGTCTGGCCTCACCTGTCTGGCTTTGCCTTCAGTCTCAGGTGCCTTTCTGGACATTTTTTCCTCTGCTCATTGGAGCAGGCCAACACCTAAAGCCTGAATAGTTCCCAAAGGTTCCTGACAAACTTCCAAGACTCTGTTTTTCCTCTGCTTGTAGTCCTTCCCAACACATCAGTTTTACCCGTCACTGCGGCCCACCTCTGCTCCCAGCATCCGGCTGCCCGGACTCACCAGCCCCTCCTGCCAGTGTCCGTGTTTCCCCCAGTGCCCTCCTCTGTCCCCTGTACCTGCTCCCACTCCCCTGGCCACCTCACCACAGGCACTCATGTCTGTCCCATGTCTTTGACTTGTAGCATGTACTATGGTGGATTGTAAACTAAGCTTCCCACCTGCCCCACCCTTTCCTAATTTGGGGTCCCTAAGGGCCTATGTGGGGCCCAGAGGGCAAGTGCCTGAGAAGTGATGGCTGAGGCCCCGCCCCATCAGGTGTCTCATTCCCTCCTCAGGACCTGACGGTACTCTGCCATCTGGAACAACTGCTCTTGGTCACTCATCTTGACCTGTCGCACAATCGTCTCCGAGCCCTGCCCCCTGCCCTGGCTGCCCTGCGCTGCCTTGAGGTAAAACGTTCACTCCTTCATCAGTGTCCTAGGTGGTCCTTTTTCCCTTCCTCTACCTCAGAAGCCTGCCCACCCTACAAAGAGATGCCCAGGTCCTCCCAGACACTGCAGACGACCCCTGTCTTCCCCCTTTCGTCACCCAGCCTGACCCCAGGAGCCCTCCCATGCACTGTAAGCTGGTCACCCTGGGCGCCCCAGTTGCTTGTACCAGTCTCAGGCTGACAGCTGCCTGCCTGCCTTGTCTTCCCTACCCTCCCTGCTCCTCAGGTACTGCAGGCCAGCAATAATGCCATCGCGTCTCTGGACGGTGTGACTAACCTGCCGCGGCTACAGGAGCTCTTACTGTGCAACAACCGTATCCTTCCTTCTGGGTGCCTTGTAGACCGTGGGTAGGATGAGGTGGCACACTGGGAAAAGACAGACAGCAAGCAGGGTGGGCGCCCCCCTGAAGAGGGACGGGGAGGGAGCTCTGGCAGTCTGAGCGGAGGAGAGGGGCTGTGTGTGGCTGTCCTGGGCTTGCACTGCGCGGTTCTGCAGGGGCCAAGCGATTTCCTCAAGTCAGAGTTCACAAATGGGCGGCCTGCAGGTGTGCTTGGGTATGAGGTAGTATTTTAAAAGTTAGAAAGTTTCATAATTTAAAAATTTGGAATTCTGATTCCTCTTAAAGAATGAAAGTTAAAGCAACCTTGGCCCGTGTTTTCTTTCTTTTCTTTTTTTTAAAGATTTTATTTATCTTGAGAGAGATGGGAAGGGAGGGAGGGAGAGAGCGAGGAAACATCGATGTATGAGAGACATATTGATCTGTTTGATTAATTGCCTCTCACATCCTCCACCCCGCCCAACTTAGGACCTGGCCCGCAACCCAGGCATGCGCCCTGACTGGGAATCAAAGTGGCAACCTTTCGGTTCTCAGGCCTGCACTCAGTCCACTGAGCCACACCAGCCCAGGCCGGCCTGCATTTTCACTCAGCAGTCTTTGGTCCCTGCTGAGTCGTGGATGCCTCTAGCTATGGCTAGCCTTCTTCTTGGCCACAGTCTCCACCACTTCTAGCACCAACCCAGCCTGCCCCCTGTGCTTCCTGCCTGGCCCCTGTGGGCAGGTGTTTGCAGTCCCTGCCTAGACCCTTACTCCCTCTAGGGAAGTGTGGGAGGTGCCCACCAACCAGGCTGCCGGGGAAAACAGTGATGGGTGCATAGGAGCAGACGAGATCTGGGGGAACCGGCCACCCTTTCCTTGACTCTCCGCCTAAGGTCTCCAGCAGCCTGCCGCACTTCAACCTGTTGCCTCCTGCCCCAAGCTAGTGCTCCTCAACCTGCAGGGCAACCCTCTGTGCCAAACAGTGGGCACCTCGGAACACCTGGCCGAGCTGCTGCCTTCAGTTAGCAGCATCCTCACCTGAGAGACCCTGCCCGCATCCTGCCCTCTAACTTATGGGACTGAATAAAGAATGGGGAAGCCTCTAAGGCTGCTAAGCAGCTGCTGCTGCTGCCATCGCTATCGTCGCCATGACTACTGCCACGTTTCTGGAAAAGGAAGGGAGAGAGTTAGGGTGTGCTGGCTCACCATTTCCTTGATTTTATGCTCCGTCCTGCTCTTCCCTGCCATGGAGAATCCAAGCCTCAGCATTTGGGCAGAATCAGGGTGAAGGCTAGATTCAAGTTTACCTTCTGGTTGGTCTGGAGCTGGGTCTGGATTCCAGGCTGGGATCCAGTTTGGGGTCAGGTAACAATTGGGTCTGGGCTACAAAGCACCTATGTCTCCAACTGGAAGGGCCTCTAAAAGTTTCTCCCATTACCCCTGCCCCTTCCAGATGCCCTCTGCCCAGGAGCCCTGGCTCTCATTCACCACAGCCAAGAAGGCTGTTTCCCAGAGGAGGGGGTCCAGGCACCCTTGCTCTACCCTCTTAGAACACCAGTATCCTTCCCCATGAATAGCATCATGCAGTTGAAGAGCCCTTTAAAGTACTTGATCTCATTTGCTCATCGCAAGCTCTCAGGCAGGAGATGATTAGGCCCATTATACTGATGAGGAAACTTGGTAAGACGCATCCATGATTGCTGAGCTCAAGGGCTGGAGCCAGAGCTCTGCACCCCTTGCTCCAGGATTCCAGGCTCCTGTTCTTGCTTCTGTGTGAATGTGGACTGATTGAGCAGAGCTGGTCTCGCTCCCTGAATCAGGTGTCTGCTTTCACAGTGAGCCTCACCACACATGCCTTTGTGCACGTGGACCCTGCACATTTATGCTCTCTCTCTCTCTCTCTCTCTCTCTCTCTCTCTCTCTCACACATACACACACCCTTGTCCTGACCGAAAGCCCTGAGGCTGTCGAGCCTCCTGGAAGGAGGAAAAGGGAGTGGCTCAGATTAGGCCACTGAGTCAAACCTGGCTGGGTGGGGGGAAAAAAAGATTGAAACAGAAGGGAGTTTGACAGGCATTTTACTGGTTCCCTGGGAATCTTCCTGGGCCAGTGTTTGCTCGCACACATCCCTGATCTTCAGGGTCCAGCCCCTTTCTGTGTCCCTAATGATGCACAAACAGCCCCTCAATGAAGCCCTTTGGCTGACCTCTCTTGTATCTGCCTGGGATTTTGATTTCCACTAGTGGGTTGTCTGCAAGTATTGGAGGTTGGGGCAGCCCCCCCCACCCCCCGCCCTGCGGAGCTGAGCCTTGGGGGTGGGCTGGAAAAGGTCAGCATGAGTGTGGAGAGCTCCCTGCCTCTGCTGCACTCCCTGAGGCGCCTCCCTGCCTGATGCATCATCAGACTCCACCTCTGCTCCGCTTCCTCGTGTCTTCTTGCCAACCCTGTTTTCACCGTTTTCTGTTCTGTGGCCAGTGGGACACCAGTGGGATGGAGGGGAGGGGGCCCAGCCTTTATCCCATAGACTTCCCAAGAAAGCCTTGGCAAAGATGACTGGCCTCCTCTACCTTGCTGCTCTCTCCAGGTCAGCAACAGGTGTTTCCCCTGTGCCAAGGTGGAGTTGGGATGCACACAGGGCAGGTGCCTGGAGCCGGTTAGTCAGGATTTCCAAGAAGCATTCAGGGTTGGAGAACCCAGGACTCCCGCTGACCAGACACTCCTCTCAGTGAGGGGGGAGGCACTCTGCAGCCTGGGGAGGGGCCTCAGTTCCAACCCAAGTCTCAGAGTAAGGCCTCAGCTTCCCCCAAACTCCACCCCCCCACCGGGGTAGGGATTGCTCCTACGCTGACCACGCCCCCCAATCCCAAACTTGGAGGGACACAGGAAGCTGGGGGCTGCTCACCTCTGCCAGGGACTGTGGAGCAGCTGGAGGAAGACGAGGGACACATTGGGTGGGGGTCGGGGGATCTGGTAGAGCAGGCAGGTCGTGGGCTGGCTGGTGGAGCCAGTCAGGGCCAGGCTGCTGATGTCAGCAGTCTGCACCTTGGGACCAAGGGACCTCCCTGGGCAGGATCAGGACCAAGCCAGTGTCACAGAGATGAGCCTGACTGGGCCACACGGGAGCTTTGCAACAGGGGCCTGAGACCACTGGCAGGCAGCCTGAGTTTGGCAGCAGAGGGTCAGCTGGATAGGGGTGGGGTGAAAGGGGCTCCCTGCCCCACTGCCTTCAGGAGAAGGGACTCCTTAAGTACACAGTCTGGCAGGGGTCAGCCTAGTGTGGCGGTCCCAACAAAGCCTTCCACTTCACCCCAGCTTCAGCCCTGAGAGACTCCAACCCCCACCCCTACCCCACGCCCTCCCAAGCCCTAGCCCCAGCCACATCATCCCGCTTCCAAGGTTCCTCAGTTCCTCGAAAGGGAAAAGAGGTTTCGGAGGGGCCTCATTTCCCTCCCTAACCTTAGAGACTGCCCCAGGGGGCCGGGCCTCTTCCCCTGAGGGCTTGGCGCAACCAAGCTTCCCCTTCTCAGCAGCAGCCCCGCCCTCCCCCCTCATAAATCACTTGCCAGCCGGTCATACACCTTCCACTTGTGCGGCGGCGTCCAGTGGGTCGGTCCTGTCCCATCAGTCCTAACCTGTTCCACCCCGACTGTGCGACCCAGAGCTGCCATCGCCAGCACCGCCGCCAGGTGAGGGACCCCGACAGGTTCTGGGCTGCTGGGCCCCACGACGCTGTCCGGGGATCACGCACCCTCAGATCCGGCCCCAAACAAGGTGGGGTGCGGCTCAGGTAGAGCCTGCGGGGCCAGCAAAGCTGCCCCCGTGCTGGGACTCCGCGCGGGGGAGCGCAGGCTCGGGCACAGCGAGCTGCCCCTCCTGGCTGCTGTGCGCAGGGTTTTGGCCAGAAGTGGGGAATGCCAAGGCCCCCATCACCTGCCTGTCTTTTGCAAGGAGCCTTGGGTGGGGAATCTCTGCTAAGAAATGGGTCCTAAAGGTGGTCAGCTGGTCAACCAGTGTCTAGACAGAGGAGCCATAGGTGGTGGGATCAGGACAGGGGATGGTCTGTGCAGCTGGCTGGGTCTTAAGACTGTGGCAAGTGTCCACGCATTTCCTGGGATGCGTCCCTGAGCAGGTTTCTTGGTAGGGTATCTGGTTTGGTGGATGTCTGTGTGGAGGTGAGAAGGGAAGACTCTCCTCTGCAATGTAGGAAGTTCATCTAGGTACGTCTGAGAGGAGTCTTCAGGGAGTGCCGCTGGATGGGTCTGGGGTAATCTCTGGTCCAAGATAAGATCATCTCTGTCATCCGGCTGAGCCCAGTTCAGCTCTGATGGAGGTTTTCTGGCTGGGCTGGCTGGGCTGGCCGGGGTGTCCTGGGCAAAGGAGGTCTGAGAGGGTGACCGGAGCCTCCCTGCCTCTTCCACACAGACATGATGGGAAGTCCTCGTTCTGACGTGGGCCGCTGGGGTGGGAACCCCTGGCAGCCCCCGGCCACACCGTCCCCAGAGCCGGAGCCCGAGCCAGACACGCGGTCACGCAGAGGGAGCCGCTCCTTCTGGGCTCGCTGCTGCGGCTGCTGCTCCTGCCGGAGTGGGGCAGATGATGACTGGGAGCCCCGCGGAGGCCGAGGGTCCAGCTCTGGGGGCCGAAGAAGACCCGACTCCCGGGGCTCGGGTTCCCGCCGACCTATCTCACGGGGCAGCGGTGTGAATGCAGCTGGAGACGGTGTGATCCGAGGTGAGACTGGCCTGTCCATCTTAGCTGAGAGCCAGAAGGCCTTAATGGGGACTGAGGCTCATGCTGGCATCTCTGGGCGCCTGGGAGGCTAATGATGGAACCCTGGGCTCCCCATGGGGCTTCGCTGACCAGGAGCCGTGACTTTGCAGAGGGCATGCTGGTGGTGACCGGTGTGGACCTGCTGAGTTCACGCTCGGACCAGAACCGCCGAGAGCACCACACAGACGAGTTCGAGTACGATGAGCTGATCCTGCGCCGTGGGCAGCCTTTCCACATGGTCCTCTTTTTGTCTCGGCCCTACGAGTCCTCCGATCGAATCACCCTGGAACTGCACATTGGTCAGTGGGGAGGGTGAAAACTTGGGCGGGGGGCCTGGCCAGCTGGCCTCCCAGCCATGGTATCAGGGTCAGAGGGGTGTCTTTGGGCTCCTCCCTCATCTCATTCCTCGGCCTCTGCCAGATGAGGCATTTGCAAGTGTGTGTCCCTAGGGGTGTGTTGCAGGGACGGTCTTGGTGTCCCCATTTTCCTAAGCTTACCCACTTCAAGCCTTCAGGGGCATGTCTTTCTATTCTTTCTCCTTAGGTGTTTGCTCTGGTGTTGCTGCCTCTGTGTGTCTTTCTTGTCTTTCTTTCTGGGTCTGCTTCCTTGTGCAGGGGGTGGCTGGCTCCCTCTATGCTCTCTGTCCAGGTCTGTCTCTGTGTTTCCTCGGTCTCCGTGCGTGACCCAGGGCAGGTGCCTCCCTTACCGCGTTGCTTGGCAGCCATAGACTGTGCAGGCTGGTGATTACCCTGCTGCTGGGGGCGGGAGACTCCTCATACCCTTTGATTAGGACTTGACCTTGTCCACCCCACCTTTCATTTTCCAAGTACCCTACCACCTCTACCAGGGATTCCCTGGGCTCTCGAAGTGGCAGCCTGAGGGAACAGGCAGGAATGACTGCCCATTCACATGAGGTGGGGCACCTGGGCCCAGGCAGGGCTGGGACAGTCAGGCAAGCAGAGGGTGATGATGGCCTGGTCTCTCCTGCCCACCTCTGAGTTCAGTGTCAGGGGAACAGGTTTGGGATGTTGTACTGGACCTCTGCCTTGGCATGTGGGCAAGCATTGGGTGGGGACAGAGCTGTTCTCAGACTGTAAAGTGATGGCCCAACTTGGGGACACACAAACGCTGGCTCATACACGCTCTGGGTGGGGCCGAGAGAAGTCTAAGGCTCCGTCCCCCCTGCCTCAGGGAGGCCTCACTGGCTAATTACTGCTTTCCCATTCCAGGAAACAACCCCGAAGTGGGCAAGGGCACCCATGTGATCATCCCAGTGGGCAAAGGGGGCAGTGGAGGCTGGAAGGCCCAGGTGACCAAGTCTAGTGGACAGAATCTAAACCTACGGGTCCACACCTCCCCCAATGCCATCATCGGCAAGTTTCAGTTCACAGTCCGCACGCACTCGGAGGCTGGCGAGTTCCTGTTGCCCTTCGACCCCAACAATGAGATATACATCCTCTTCAATCCCTGGTGCTCAGGTGAGCCTGCTGGAGTCTGGAGCAGGGGATAGACAAGAAAGGAGGCAGGTCAGGCTTCCTCTCCTAGGACCCAACCAGGATCCCTAGGAGAAACCAGCCTCCCCATTGCCCAGGTGAGGGGATCTAGTTCCTAGGTCAAAAGGTTACCCCCCTCAAGGTCACACAGCCTCACCTCTCCTGGTGAAGCACCCTGGTTACAGTCACCCTCCTCCCACTGTTTCTGACATATTCCCTCTGTCCTTCCTGGGAACAGTGTTTTTAGGCTGGTGGTGTGTCTGTCGTTCCTCTGTGGACAAGAGCCCTGCAGAATTGGCCCAGGGGCAGGTGGGGCCCAGGGAGGGGGCGGGAGCGAACCAGGCATGTGTGTTTTGGGGATGCAGAGGACATCGTGTATGTGGAACGCGAGGACTGGCGGCAGGAGTATGTGCTTAATGAGTCTGGGAGAATTTACTATGGGACCGAAGCACAGATTGGCGAACGGACGTGGAACTACGGGCAGGTACAGCCGGCCAAGGCCCAGTGCGCTTGCGGGTGCTGGAGGTGGGTGGGGTTTGGTGGGCGAGAAGACACTGGCCAGGGCGTCCAGCCTGGCCACAGTGGGCTGCGGTCACTTCCGCCCTCCCTCCTTGCAGTTTGACCATGGGGTGCTGGATGCCTGCCTGTACATCCTGGACCGGCGGGGCATGCCGTATGGAGGCCGTGGGGACCCAGTCAGCGTCTCCCGGGTCATCTCTGCCATGGTGAGCGCCCTCATGGCTCTGAGCCCTTCTGAGTGTCTGCCTGCTGCCCCCCTTGCTGCTCACTTCTGGCCTTTCTGGTTCCTCCAGGACACCCAGCCCTTACCTGCCCTTACCTGCCCTTACAAAGGGTATAGTGGAGAGGGGTCTCACTCCTGTTCTCTCCCGTGCCTGCCCCCCACCCCGCCCTTCCTGGCTCTTGTCCCAGCTCTTATGGAATGTAGGGCCAAACCCAATATTTGGCACACCCAGGATACACATTCCTGTGTCAGACCAGGGCTGGGAGAGCAGATGGCTCTGGGAGGGCTGGGCGGGACACGGCTAGATCCCGAGGCATTTAGGGGTGAGGGAGGTTGCAGGGCCGGGGGCTGGGCTGGTAAACACAGGCAGATCCTGAGCCTCCGCTCCAACTCCTCACACCCCTTCCTGGCCTGGACAGGTGAACTCCTTGGATGACAATGGGGTCCTGATTGGGAACTGGTCTGGTGATTACTCCAAAGGCACCAACCCGTCAGCGTGGGTGGGCAGCGTGGAGATCCTGCTCAGCTACCTACGCACCGGTTATTCTGTTCCTTATGGCCAGTGCTGGGTCTTCGCCGGCGTGACTACCACAGGTAGTGGAGGGACTGGGACAGGAATGGCCTGGGCCCTGCAGGAGGAGGGAGGGAAGCCACGCTCCACCTTCATGAGCCAGGCCCAGTTGTCGCTATAGCGCAGGGGCAGGAGGGGGTGGATGGTAGGCTGGCCTTAATTATCATTAATTAATGTTAACAACCACAGAGAAGCCTAGGGGAGGGGAGGGGAAAGGGACAGGCAGGGGCAAGGCCAGACAGGTGGCCTGGCTTCCCCTAACCCCCAACACACCCCGACCCAAAGGCCTCCTGACCCCCGTGACCCCTGACCCAGCTCAGTGACCCCAGTTGCCCTTCTCCCCCTGCTGTTCCTCACCTGATGCCTCACCTCCCCGGGCCCCTGCCCTGGCCCTGGGCCCTGAGCCCCAACCGTGCCTCCTCTGCAGTTTTGCGATGCTTGGGCCTGGCCACCCGCACCGTCACCAACTTCAACTCCGCACATGACACAGACACGTCCCTCACCATGGACATCTACTTCGATGAGAACATGAAACCTCTCGAGCACCTGAACCACGACTCCGTCTGGTGAGGCTGGGGCTGGGGCTGGGGCTGGGCTGGGCCGCTCCTCCCTGCCAGGAGCAGTGACCTGCGACCTGGCTCCTGAGGGGTCCTGGGGGCCTGGACAGGCTGCTCAGACCCAGCCCTCCCTCATGTCTGTCCAGGAACTTCCACGTGTGGAACGACTGCTGGATGAAGAGGCCGGATCTGCCCTCGGGCTTTACTGGGTGGCAGGTTGTGGACTCCACACCCCAGGAGACCAGCAGTGGTGAGGCGGCGTCCTGCCCGGCTCCTCAAGCCCCCTCTGGGGGGCAGACTCCAGTGTCCGTGCTGACCTGGGCCTGAGAGCCAGGTCCTCAACCCCCACAGCTCCTTCAACCAGCTCATCAGCCACATGCCCTTTAGTTTGTTTTTGCTTTTCTGTATAACTATATGCCTCAGTTTTATTTATTCATAATGGTTAATATACCATTATACCAGATGGCTAAAAAGTCAAAGGATTCAAGAGAATTCAGTGACAGGTTTTTCTCCCCCAACCAGTCCACTATTCTCGTTTGCTTTTTTTACTTATATATCCTGGGGATAGTTAATTGAAGGACACTTTTATTTATGTATCTTTAAAGTTTAAAAAAGTGATTAGTGTAAGTAATACATGCTTGAGAGGGGAAAAAGTGCAGAATCGAATGGCGTAACATGTAAATATTTCCTATTCTCTCTCGGGGGGGTTTGTTTTGTTTTGTTGTAAGTAGATGTGTAGGTCCCACCACAGACCTGACATATCAGAGCTGCCAGGGATGGATTCTAAGAACCCATATATCTGAAAGTTTCCCTGGTAATGCTGAGATCAGCTGGGTTTGGGGCCCTCTCCCAGCCCTTTTGGGACACGTGGGAAATGGTGCCCAGAGAGGTGGAGTGACTTTCCCTGGGACACAGAGCATTAGGTCAACAGCAGAGCAAGGCCAGTCCCTGACTCCCTTCCTTCTTGGCGTGCGTTCTTGCTTTCACCAAGTCCTCTTCTGTCTGTTCCATTGCTCACCATGAGTAATATGTGTAGCATAAAGAAATTAGGATTCAGATAGGTTTAACTAAGAAAGCGTCCCTATACCCAGCCCTGAGATTTAACTACTGATGACATAACCTACTAGTATGTTTTCCACAAGACACTTGTTGGCAAAAGTTAGACCTGCCATTAAGTGTTCTCAGACAGGCCCCTGCCTGTCCCACCCAAGCACTGCAGCCCCAGGCAGCCCGCCCGCCCCTCGCACTGCCTTCCTCTGCCTCTCCCCTCTTCACCCTGGGGAGGAGGGCCCTCTCTCAGCCCACGTTTCTCCCTTGGTCTCTGGCCTCCCTTTCAATCATCTCTACGGACAGTGCCCCCTGAGTTGTGTGACCCAGTGATGCTGGCGACGCTGGAAAAGGCTAGTGCAGGACACTGGGAGAACTGAGTTCTGGTCCCCACTCTGGGAAGTGGTGGGATGGGCAGCCAGCAGGGGCTCTGGGGCCAGCCGGCCTCAGGTTTCTTTCCAGCTTAATTACTTCTTAGATGGGTCATCTTGGGCAGGTTCCTTGCGTCTTTGGGCTTTGATGTTTTTTATAATATGAGGATAATATGTACCATATAGGGTGCTTGGGAGGGTCAAATGAGAAATCATCTATTAGAGGGACTAGCAATATGCCTGGACCACAGGAAATATTAGCTCCTTCTGCTCACTCGTATCCAGCTGTCTTGCAAGAACCAGCATCTACCTTGCCTCTCTGAGCCCCAGTTTCCCCATCTACAAAAGAAGACCACAGTGCTAGGTGTTTTCTGAGACCCGGTCCTGTTGGATGCCCCTCACTCACCGTTCCGTGTCTCTGCTGCCAGGCCTCCTCCCTGTCAGCCATCTCACCCAAACCCCCCTGCCACCCACTGACTGAGGCCAAATGGAGCCTCACTCTTCTTTCTACCCTCCCTGGATCTGACTGGGTGACAGCTGACCCCAAGGCAGTGGGCACTAGGCCTGGATGGGCGGGCCTCTCCCCAGGATCTGAGGGTCCCCTGTGGCCTCCTTGGAGCTCTCACCTCCATCCTGCCCTGACTCCCCTAGGCATCTTCTGCTGTGGCCCCTGCTCCGTGGAGTCCGTCAAAAATGGCCTGGTCTACATGAAGTACGACACACCCTTCATTTTTGCTGAGGTGAGGGTCGCGCCCCACACTCCTCCTTGAGCAGTGTGCAGGGCAGAGCACGGGCAAAGTCCCGGGTTCTCTGGCCCCAACCTCGCCACTGACCGACCAGCTGTGTGTCCTTGGGCAAGTCATTCTAAGAGCCTTGGTTTCCCTCAACTGTAAAAGGGAATGATAATGGCTGCCGTGCTTCCTGCACTCAGGATCAAAAGAAATAATTGGGTATGAAACAGCTTTACAGGTTGTAAAGTCAGCGAATGTGAGCGTAAGGGATTACTGTTATTAATGCCAAAGTGCTCGGCGAGGAGCCTCCCGGACCAGCCTCCCTGCTCTCCGGCTTCATCAGGCTCAGTTTGGAAAGTCTCCCTGTTTGGCTCTGCCAGGAAGCTCCCAGCCTTTGGACCTAAAGCTCCCGGTTGCTCTGAGGATCAAGGGGAGGTAGCTGGAGTCAGGTCCGGCCTGGGGCCCTGTGGCTGCTCACGCTCCCCTACCCTCTCCCAACAGGTAAACAGTGACAAGGTTTACTGGCAGCGGCAGGACGATGGCAGCTTCAAGATTGTGTACGTGGAGGAGAAGGCCATTGGCACACTCATCATCACAAAGGCCATCGGCTCCAACATGCGGGAGGATATCACCCACATCTACAAGCACCCAGAAGGTACCCAACCAGGCCAGCTCAGGCCCATGCCAAATGTGCCCACCGAGCACTCACCCACCCTCACAGTAGCAGTCATCTCAACCTTGACCCTCAACCCCCAGGCTCAGAAGCAGAGCGGAAGGCAGTGGAGACAGCAGCCGCCCATGGCAGCAAACCCAATGTGTACGCCACCCGGGACTCAGCCGACGATGTGGCGATACAGGTGGAGGCCCAGGACGCAGCGATGGGGCAGGACCTGATGATCAGTGTGGTGCTGACCAATCGCAGCAGCAGCCGCCGCACTGTGAAGCTCCACCTGTACCTCTCAGTCACCTTCTACACCGGGGTTACCGGGTCCACCTTCAAGGAGAGCAAGGAGGAAGTGGCACTGGCCCCAAGGGCCTGTAAGTGTTCCTTCCCCCTCCCTGCCCGCTAGATGGCCAGCACTCAGGGCCGTGGACGTGGAGACTCTGGGAGGCCATGTCCGGGGAAGCCGGCCTTTGTGACACCATGCCTCCTTTCCCCAGCGGAACGCGTGACCATGCCTGTGGCCTACAAGGAATACCGGCCCCATCTTGTGGACCAGGGGGCCATGCTGCTCAATGTCTCAGGTCACGTCAAGGAGAATGGCCAGGTGCTGGCCAAGCAGCACACCTTCCGTCTGCGCACCCCAGACCTCTCCCTCACGGTGAGAGCCACTGGCTAGAGCGTGCAGGACGCCAGGGGCGGAGAGAAACTGGAGTGGGAGGGACAGGGCCCTAAGTCAGGAACGGGCTGGCCTGATGAGTGGTTCCAGGAGGAACAGGCCAGGGACTGGCCCTGGGCTCCCAGACTTCAGTTTTCTCATCTGTGAAATGAGATCTCATTCCCCAATTCTGTGGCGACTTCGGGTGAGGGGTGGCTTAGAGTTTCCCCTCTGGCTGATGCAGAGCCTCCTCTCAGGGGCAGAAATGTGGAAGTCAGGGAGGTTTTAATCCCCTCTGGTGCAGTGTATGGGCCCCATGTATTTGGCCAGGGTCTCTGATGTGGGGATGGGTGTCTTTCTCTCAGTTATTGGGAGCAGCTGTGGTTGGCCAGGAATGCGAAGTACAGATTGTTTTCAAGAACCCCCTGCCTGTCACCCTCACCAACGTTGTCTTCCGGCTCGAGGGCTCCGGGTTACAGAGGCCCAAGATCCTCAACGTGGGGTGAGTCTGGCGTCCCCTTGCCTGCCTCCTGGGCTTCCCTGGGCCCCGCCTGGCTTCTGCACCTGGTCAGGATGGCCCTGTCTGTCAGGGTCCGACAGCACAGCTTGGGGCCAGCTAGCAATACCTCCTGACTCAGTCCAGCCCAGGCAGCACGTTTGAGGAGGCCTGCTGCGTGTGTGGTGCTGTGCCGTGTCCCCGCCCTGCCTCGCCGTCTCATTAGGGAGCTAAAACTTCACGTAGGGGTCATTAGCAGCTCATCCCTAACATTGCCCAGCACTCAGCAGTTGACCAGGCACTTTCAGGAATATTTTCTCATTTGGGAGACCATAAAAACCCTTTAAAGTACATTAGAGGCCATCATAGGGTTAAAAGCAAAGCTTTGGGATCCTAAAAACTTGGGTTCAAGTCCCGTCTCCATCACTCACTGGCTGTGTGCCCTTGGGCAAGTGTCTTTTCTCCTCTGAGCCTCATTTTTCTCACGTATAATGTGGGGATAACAGCAGGACCTGGTTCTGAGGATCATTTTGAGGATTAAATGAGATGATGCATGTAAAGCGTTTAGCACGTGCTTGGTACAAAATTAGGGCTCTGTTGGGAGTTTTTATTTTGATTATTGCCACCATCCACCCCACTTTACAGAGGGGGACCCGGATGGCCACGTCTCACAGGGTCTCACAGTTCACAAGGGCCGGACTATGGCACACACCCTGTACAGGTCTTAAGCCTATCGCTTGCTTTGTGCCACGAAGGCTGAGCAGCAGTGCCAGGGTGGGGGGGGGGGCAGGGGGGCCTGCACCCGGGGCCCCTACCAGCCCACCTGGACCTGATCCTGGGCCAGGCAAGGCTCTGCGAGGGCCTGACACAGGGCTGTGTTCCTGGGCCCGTGCTGCCATCTCTGACACAGACCCACACGCGCTGCCCTGTCCCTCCCCAGGAGCAGCACGGAGGGAAAGCAGGGAAGGCCAGGGGCTGACGTTTAAGATCAGTGCTCTGGGGGCAGGGGCACGCATTTTCTTCTTTAGACAAAGAGAGCCTGAGGGAAAGCGGTGATCCCTGTGGAGGGGCTGGGTGGGGGAAACAGACGGCCCCTGCCCACCCTGCCCTTCTTTCCCCCCACCCCACACACAGTTACAGCAGGCTCTGCCTTGGTGGCGACCTCCACTTTTGCTAACATGACAAAGCTGAAAAGGTTGTTTCCCTGATCTTTGTCCAGCCTGAACCCTGGATGATGTCCCATGTCCCAAGGGAGTGCCTTCCCTGTCTCCCTGGAAGACTGGGGCAGCTTAGAGAGTGGAGCTGGGACTCCCCGATAGCTCCCACTGCAGGCATCTCTCACCTGCAAATGATGGAGGGAGGACCCAGAGCTAGACTCCCTTCAGCAGCCCTGCCAGACCTTTGAGGCTTGCCCCACCCTGGGGGTAAGAAAAAGACCACTGAGCTGAGCAGGGAGGCCTGGCCCCTCTCTTCACCTATGGGCTTATGTACATCCCCCCTTCCCACTTAAAGGCCCCAGTCTCCCCAGCAGTAACTTAGAGAGTTGGATGATGGCTTCTCAAGGCAGGTTCCTGTCGCCTGTGGCTCCTCAGCTGCTGCTAGCTCAGGCCAGGGCCACCAGGACAATGGAGAACCCCAAGGGGGAAGTCCCTGGGCTGTTGGTTCAGATATATTAGATTCCAAGATGGGTGTTACTTCGCTCCCATGTGCACATCAAAGGCTGTGGTAAAGAATCTCATTAGAGCAGAAGGTGTGCCACCCAGCATGGTGACTAGCCACTTAATAAACATTCCAGAACTTACTCCTCCAGATAGCTTTTGTCACCACCAAACCAGTCACCAGGAGAGGCTGAAAGTCTGTTCCAAACCCTTCTCTGGAATTTCCCCCAGAGCCTGAATCATGTTCTCTAGAGGATGTCCCTAGTGTGGCCTTCCTCAATCAGAAAGAAAGCTTGGCTGTAAAGGAGGGACCAGATGTGTGTGTGTGGCTGGGTGCTCGTGAAGTGTGTGTGTGTGTGTGTGTGTGTGTGTGTGTGTGTGTGTGGTTTTCATGGACTCTGAAGAAAAAGCCAAAAGGAGTTTTAAATAATGTTCCAAGCACTGGCAACATGGCTGAACAGGTACAGAATCGAGGGACAGTGCTCCTTTTGGACGTCTCATTTCTGCTGTCCTTGTCAGGGAGTTGGTTTCCTTGCCTGAGCTCACTGTCACAGATGCAGCCCAGCTCCAGCAGCTGATGTGTACAGCTGAAACTCACAAACAGGGGTGTGGCAAATGTCTCATCTGCCACCAAGATCAGGGCAGGGAGAGACCTTGGTATCCCATGCTGGGGACCTGGAAAGCCATTTCCCTTGGAAATAACGTTATAAAGAAAGGCCATGTTCTCAAAAAGCACAGTGTGATGATAGTATAGGACAAGAAGACCTTTGTATCTGTGGAAAAGTGGGCACGTATTAAAAACATAAATTTGTAACCAGCCAGAGTACAACTTACCGGCTCCATTGTAGACTTAATTTCTGGTTCTCTGTTATGATAGAAAATCTAGAGATTAAGTCCATAACTTAACAGTTAGGGTTTACATATCTCCCTGCCTCCCCCTGCTTCCCTCCTTCAAGGAGCTTGGAGGGATCTTCAAGACCATCTGATCCCACCCTCTTATTTTATATTCACTTCCATTTCACAGAGCAGAAAGTAAGGATCAGAGAAGTTCAGTAACTTGCCCTAAGCCACACAGCTCACAGTGGTAGAAGGAGTACAGAGTAGTCCAGGGATGCCCCCTGTAAGCAGGCTCCGAGCAGGGAGCACTCATCCTCGAAGTTGGGGTGCGGATTCATTCCCTTGGAGGACTGAGGTGTCCACACAAGGTGTGGCTCCAGAGAGGATCCCCAAGGTGGGCTCGGGCTGAGTGGGGAGCCAGACGCAAGGGTTTAGGCAGAGGCAGGAAAGGATAGATGCTAAAAGGCATGAGTGGGTGCTATGTAAGTGAGATCGCGTTCGGTATATGAAGCACACGTGCAGATTGCTGGGGGAGCTCAGAGAAAGGCCAAATTCATTTTCCTGAGGGGAGGAGGTGCTCAAGGGAGCCCTCCCTGGGGAGGTGGTGTGAGCCTGCACTGGCGGCCAGGGCAAGCATGAGAAAGGTGAGTTCAGGGGAGGGAAGGAACCCATCGGGCTGGTGGGCAGGAGGAATGGTGGGGGACGATGCGGCTGCGCAGGCAAGCACGCCTAGCGCGAACCTGTGTGTCAGGTTAGGGACCTGCAGTCTCATTCTATGAGCATCAAGGAGGCTGAGTCCTTGAAGGGTTCAGTTCAAGTTCAAATGGTTAGAGAATAGAATGGAAAAATGAGATGGGAGGCAAGGTCATTTAGAAGGTGGGTGAAACTATGATTCCCAGAGGGGTGGCCTCACAACAGATTTCCAGATATCCATGAAGAGGGGAGAAAATAAAGGCACTGAAGTGTGTGTGTGTGTTTCACATACACATAAACATGTGTGTCAATTTAAACATGCCAACTACCTGTTCTTGGGAAGGACTTTCATTTTGTTCTGATAACATTTTCTCAATGTTTTGGGGTATTACAATTCTTCTTTGGAAAGATTCTTGTGGCTAATTAATTTTATAGGATAATTAATTTTCCTCCACTTTCTTTTTTGGTAAAACCGGAAGTTTTTGGCAATACCACATTAAGCCCCAAGTCTCCACATGAAGTTCACTTGGTCTTGGAAACCCCATGTGGGGCGGGGATGGTCTGTCTAGGCAGCAATGGCCATGAGAGGGTGGCCGAGCAACAGTTTTGTCCGGGTGTCTGTGTCTGTGGGAGGCATCCCAGGTGACTGGCAGATTTCTAGCTCAGGCAGCTGCGTGGGCGACTGCTGATCTGGCTGAGTGGAGGCGGCCTTGGGACTCAGGCTTTGTCCTGGTCTTGGGTGTGGGGACTCCAGCTGAGCCCAGAAGTGCCTGAGGGACTCCACCTCTGCACCTCTTCTTCCTGGCTGCCCCGTCAGTCCTTGCTCCCCACTCCACCCCCAGTAGCTCCAGGCCCGTGACCCTCTCTCTGCCCACAGGGACATTGGGGGCAACGAGACAGTGACACTGCGCCAGACGTTCGTGCCTGTGCGACCCGGCCCCCGCCAGCTCATCGCCAGCTTGGACAGCCCGCAGCTCTCACAGGTGCACGGTGTCATCCAGGTGGACGTGGCCCCAGCCTCCGGGAGCGGGGGCTTCTTCTCAGGCGTTGGAGACAACAGTCGCTCCGGGGAAAGCATTCCTATGGCTTCTCGAGGTGGGGCTTAGCCCTGGGCCAGGAGCAACGGGACTGGAGTCAGATGAACAAGGACACTGCCTCAACGGGACAGGGGTCTGCTGTAGGTCGGCTCTCCAGGGGTGCAGGCGGGGAGGCCAGGACACCTGGGGAGGGAGCCCATCTTCACTTGCCCTGGACGGCACAGAAGTTAATAAACTGTTTTTTAATGAAGCTGCTGTTCTGTCCATCTGTCAGTCCATGCTGGGTCCAGCAGTGTTCCAGGGACGCATATGGCATTTCTGGAGCCCCTGGTTCTGAGAAGCATGGCTGGCAGGTCAGGTGACACCAGCTCAGCAGCTCTTGAGATTGGTTGGACCTGCTTGGCACCAAGACAGCCTCCTGTGTTTATCTGACCAATCGCCCACCCCAGGGTGCTTCTGCTGCCCAAAGCCCTTTTGGAGCCCCTGAGTGTGGGTGGGACTGCCCCTTTCCATGGCACCCACTGTGGGAGAGAAGGACTAAATTCCCTTTTGTAGGCACATGTCTGAGGTAGAAACAGGCTGGAAAACTCTCTGAGCAGCAAAAGCCACTTCCCCAATGTTTATCTTCAAATACCTTTGTCTAAGACTTTTTATAAAAGTAACACATGTTCAGAGTTTAGCGACAATTGTAAAGAAGAGATGAACGATAACCCCCCACCACCACCAGGCGCAGATAAGAACTGTTGACGCCAAGTTTCTTGTGTTGCTTCCTCCCCAAATCACCTTTGGCGAGTGTTCTCTCCCAGCACCAGACACGGGCTGAAAGCATCGAGATCAAAGGCTGGATGATAGTCTTCACTTCCAGGCCGCCGCCCCCCCCCCCATCCTCAGAGTCTGACTGCCCTTCTCAGGCTCCTCTGAGAAGTGCCTCTGCCCCTGCTCCGCCTCGGGTGTTGGAGGGACTCGGCCTCCAGCCCGGGCTCTCTCCCTTCCAGTTCCACTCTGCCCAGGTGAGTCCTGCCAGTCTTGGGGTTTTAAGGACCACTGGCTCCCCGAACCTCAAATTTGTTATTTGCGGCCTTCCCCACATCTCTGCTGGGTGTTTCACAGACTGCCCCACCAAGCAAAGCAGGCCTGAGATCAAACTCCCGACCGTCGCTAGCATGTCCTCCTGCAGCCTCCCCTGTAGCAGTACATGGTAACTCTATCCTCTCCATTTCCTGGGCCCAAAATCTTGGAGTCAGCCTGGACTCCCTTCTCTCTCTCACATCCCTCATTCGGTCTGTCAGCGAGTCTTGACGGTTCTGTCTCCCATTCCTGTGTCCAGAATCTGCCTGCTCCTTGTCGCCTCTACGGCTACCACGCTGCTGCCCAGCAGCCTTCACCTCTCACCCGGATTGTTGCCCCTGCCCCCCACCCGTGTCCCCACACCCACCCTCGCCCTTTGATACGCTGTTCTCCACACAGCAGCCAGAACGAGCAGGTGAATTCGATCTAGTCAGTCCTCTGCTCAAACTCTTCTACTGGCTTCCCCGAAACCAAAGTCCTCACAGTGCTCAGTGACTGGGCCCTCAGCTCCCCTTCCTGCCCTGGGCTCAGTGTATTCCAGGTCCCTGGCTCCTTCTTCCCTCCAGGGCCAGGCACGCTCCTGCCCTGGGGCCTCTGCAGGGTGCAGCAGTCTGCTGAGAAGTGCTTCCCTAGACATCCCCGCAGTTTGCACCCTCACCCCCGCCATCCCATCTTAAAATTGCAACATCCTCGGCTTGCTTTCCCTCTCTGGAGCATGCCCTCGGCCTTCCCCTTTTCCCTCTTCCCTCTTCTTCTTCTCAGGCGTGCATTACCTTTGCCTTTCTCTCTCCTAAGCTCCAAGGGCCCTTTTTTCGCTTCTGTGAATTGTTTCCTGTGCAGCCCAGCCGACTCATTTTTACTACCTCTGTAACTTTCTAAATAACTTTCTCTTTCAATTTGAAAAAAGTAAAAAATTATATAAATAAATTTGTAACATCCTTCACACTCCCTCTCCCCCTCGTGCTTTTTCTTTCACAGCGCACATCACCACCTGATGCTCTGTGTGTTGAATTCTTTGTATTATTTGCTTGTTACCAAATCCTCTCTACTGCTACTGCCCCATCCTAGTCCTCCCTCGCTTGGGTTGAAGCATTAGCCCTCTCACTAGCCCTCCCCCTACCCTGTCTATTCTCAACTTGGCCACCAGAGAGATGTTTTTAAATGTCAGATTGTGTCACTGATCCGCCCCACCCCCAGTGGCTCCTCACCTCTCAGAATAACAGCCACGATCCTCCCCACAGCCGTGGTCCTCCCCGTGGCCCTCACAGCCCTCCAGTTTTATCCTCCTAACCCCTTGTCACTCAGCGTCATTTTTCTTGTTGTTTCTTGAAGCCTCCACCTGAGGGTCCTTGGACTTGCTCTTTCCCCTGCCTGGCACACTCTCCCCACCCCTTCACCCCCCATGTCTACATGGCTGGCATCCTCCCTCCTTTGAGGTCTTTCTCCAATATCTTAGTAAGGCCTTTTCTGGCCCTCCTGTTTTAAATTGCAGTCCATCCCACTCCTACCACTTTTCCCTGCGTTACTTTTCTCCATCGCACTTCTCCCCATCCAACGTACTAAGCATCTGAACAATGCATTTGTTTATTGTGCTTCCCCTCCCTTAACCAAAATACAAACTCCACAAGAGCAATGATGTTTGTTTGATTTGTTCCTGACTGTGTGCTCAATTTGGTGCCTAGAGATACTAAATATTTGCTGATGAGTGAGAATGCAGGCACTAATTGATTTATGGTAACTCCTGCCATCTTCACGATGACCTCTTTCGTCAGGCTGTGCTGTTACGCCCCCTCCACAGATGAAGACACTGAGGCAAAAGGGTTAGGTAATTCGTCAAAAGTCACTCAGCAGTCTAGAACAGGATTAGAACCCAGGGAGTCTGGCTCTCTAGCCTATATTCTTTTTGGGTTTTGTCTTACTTTATTTTTATTTTTTAATGTATTTTATTGATTATGCTATTACAGTTGTCCCATTTCTCCCCCATCATTCCCCTCCACCCTGCACACCCTCTCCCACCCACATTCCCCCCCTTTAGTTCATGTTCATGTGTCATAAGTTCTTTAGCTTCTACATTTCCCACACTATTCTTGCCCTCCCCCTGTCTATTTTCTATCCACCGTCTATGCTACTTATTCTCTGTACCTTTTCCCCCTCTCACCTCCTCCCACTCCCCTGTTGCTAACCCTCCATGTGATCTCCATTTCTGTGTTTCTGCTCCTGTTCTATTGTTTACTTAGTTTGTTTTTGTTTTAGGTGTGGTTGTTAATAATTGTGACTTTGCTGTCATTTTACTGTACATGTTTTTTAACTTCTTTTTCTTAGATAAGTCTCTTTAACATTTCCTATAATAAGGGCTTGGTGATGATGAACTCCTTTAACTTGACCTTATCTGAGAAGCACTTTATCTGCCCTTCCATTCTAAATGATAGCTTTGCTGGACAGAGCAATCTTGGATATAGGTCCTTGGCTTTCATGACTTGGAATACTTCTTTCCAGCCCCTTCTTGCCTGTAAGGTCTCTTTTGAGAAATCAGCTGACAGTCTGATGGGAACTCTTTTGTAAGTAACTGTCCCCTTATCTCTTGCTGCTTCTAGGATTCTCTCCCTCATTTTAATCTTGGCTAATGTAATTATAATGTGCCTTGCTTGGTGTGTTCCTCCTTGGGTCCAACTTCTTTGGGACTCTCTGAGCTTCCCGGACTTCCTGGAAGTTTATTTCCTTTGCCAGACTGGGGAAGTTCTCCTTTATTATTTGTTCAAATAAGTTTTCCACTTGTTGCTCTTCCTCTTCTCCTTCTGGTACCCCTATAATTCGGATGTTGAGACATTTAAAGATGTCCTGGAGGTTCCTAAGGCTCTCCTCATTTTTTTGAATTCTTGTTTCTTCCTTCTTTTCTGTTTGGTTGTTTCTTCCTTCTTGTCCACTCCATTGATTTGAGTCCCAGTTTCCTTCCCATCACTATTGGTTCCCTGTACATTTTCCTTTATTTCACTTAGCGTAGCCTTCATTTTTTCATCTAATTTGTGACCAAATTCAACCAATTCTGTGAGCATCCTGATCACCAGTGCTTTAAACTGTGCATCTGATAGGTTGGCTATCTCTTCAAAATTATATTTTTTCTGGAGATTTGATCTGTTCTTTCATTTGGGTCATTTTTTTTGTCTTGATGCACCTGTTACATAGTAAGGGGCGGAGCCTTAGGTGTTAACCAGGGCGGGGCAACCCAATTGCTGTGTTGTGATGCTGTATGTGGGGCAGGGGTCCAAGAGGGAACAATGGTGCTTGTTCTGCTCTCTGCCAGATTTCAGTCACCTCTGCCGCTTCCCCCAAGCAAACTGGCCCTTCTGGTGCTGATTCTTGGGTGGGTGGGCTTGTGTATGTTCTAGGACCATGTGCATCTCTCCAATGAACTCTCCTGTGAGTCTAGGAGTCTCTCCCGGCACCTCAACCCCACAGGTGTTTTCAATTGGTGTTTTGAGGCTTTATTTCCCTGTGCTGGGACCCTGGGTTGCGTGGTCTGTCTTGCTCCCTAGTTTTGCCTGGTTTATGTGTGCGCGAATGTGGGACCCCTGGTCTGCCAGCTGCTTTGAGCGCCAAGCCCCGCTCCACAATCTGCTGCCTTGCTGGGTCCATCTGCTGCCTTGCAAGCCCAGAGTCCACCAGCCACCACTTCTTTTTGCCGTGACCCCTCTCCACCCAGCTGCCCAACTCAGCCCCTCCTACTGCTCTGGATGAATATGTCCACTTTAACTTCTTGGTTGTTGGACTTCCATACAGTTCAATTTTCTGTCAGTGCTGGTTGTTATTTTGTTTCTAAATTTTTGTTGTCCTTATTTTGGTTGTGCAAGGAGGCACAGTGGGTGTACCTATGCCTCCATCTTGGCCAGAAGTCCTCTAGCCTATATTCTATCTCAGACTAAAACGAGCCCCACAGAGCTCTTAATTCCACCACCAAACTGTTCTTCCACTAATTTGTTCCATCTCATTGTTACTGTTATGGCCCAGTTGTTCAAGCCATAAACATACAAAGTCACCCAATTCTTCTTTTTTCTCCTCCAATTTTAAATTCATCAGCAAGTCTTCTCAGTTCTACTTCTAAAATATATCTGTCATTTTCTCCACTTGCACCATCACTGTGCTCTCTCCCTAGAGAACTGCCATAGTCTCCTGGTAAGTTTCTGCCATTCCTGAACAATCTGGTTTCTGCACAGTCAGTGAGCTTGCTAAACTCTACATTGAACCCTGGGACTCTCCTACTTAAAACCTTCCAGTGTTTCCCCTCGGCCCTTGGAGCAAGGCAAGGGGAAAGGCCTTGGAGCAAGGCCCACCAGCCATCAAGACCTCCCTACCCTCATCTCCACCATGTGCCAGGGCTCTTCCACCTCAGCCCAGGCTTCTGCTTCTCAGCTTCACCACCTTCTACCTAAGTCTTAGTCCCTGCTCTTCCTTCTGGATGAACACTCTTCCCCCAGGTGGTATGGCAGGGGGTTGGAGGGGGGGACCCTCTTGTTATCAGGGCCCAGCTCAAATGTCCTTTCCTCAGGGAGCTCCTTCCTGACCATCAATCTGATGCGTTTTCCTGCTTCCTCGCCTCTTTAGCAACGACCTTTATTTTGTGTCCTACCTAGCACTTACCATTCAACATTAGTATGTTTGTTTGTTTATTAAGTGCTGTCTCTTTTCTCTGAAATGGGACTTCCATAAGTGCCAAGACCTTACTGGCTTGTTCACACACTGTCCCAGGACCTAGCACAGGGTCTCTACCACAGAGCTTCACAAAAACTGTCTGCTACTTACAAATTTAAAGGCGATGACTTGCAAGTTGGGGCATGTTTAAGATGGTTGATATGTTTTATTAAATTGGTTCCCAGAAAGATTGAGCAGTAACACAACAGTATCTCTTTTCACTGAACACCTGGGAGAAAATGTAAGACTTGAAGATTTCCAACAACTTCATAACTTGCTTCACAGTTGTTCACTTTACCCTGATCCCCTGTATTTATTAGAGGCCCAAAATGCTTGAAATCCTCAAACAAGCAAACAAACAACAGGGAGGCAATGCTATCCTCCAAACAGTTAGAAGGAAAGAAACAAATACATGTTGAGTTCCTACTATGAGTTAAGCTCAAATTCGGTGCTTTATGGGGTATCACCTCCTTTATTTCTCTAGATATGGATGTTAGAATCCCCATTGTCCCAGCTTAACCTGTTCTGGCCTCAGGCCTCTAGATCCCTTCCTGCTAGAATGTAAGCCCTGTGAGGGCAGGGATCTTCTCTCTCTTTCAGCTCTTTTTTTAAGATTTTATTTATGTATTTTTAGAGAGAGAGGAAAGGAGGGAGAGAGAGAGGCAGAGAAACATCAATGTGTGAGAGATACATAGATCGGTTGCCAATCACACACCCCCAACTGGGGCCCAACAAACATCCCAGGCATGTGCCCTGACTGGGAATCAAACCAGCTCTACCTTTAGGTTCACAGGCCGGCACTCCACCCACTGAGCCACACCAGCCAGGGCAGGGACCTTCTCTCTCTTACTCATGGCTCATTCACAGTCCATAACATGTAGTAGGTGCTCAATAAATATCTGTTGCATGGAAGATGGACTAAATCAGAGGGTGACGGGGAGTCTGGAAGCTGGGAGGAGCAATGGAGGATTGTGTTTTGGAGCATTTGTAGGAAAAATGCATGATGGATGACTAGAGCAAGTCTGGGAAAGAGAGAGATCCGTGGGCACCCCAGGGGCCCAGTAATGACCATCCAAGCAGAGCTCCAACTGGGATTGTACCTCAGAAAACTTACTAGAAAACCCTATTTTATACCGTTTATATTTATTTATATGATGATTTCCTTCATATATACAAAGTGTGTGTGTGTGTGTGTGTTGTGGTTGTTGTTGCTGTTGTTTTTTTAAAAAAGAAGGTATTCTTAGTCTTGGTTTCAAGAAATCTAGTAGAGTTGCCTTCTTAGTCGGCATCCCTGGGCAGTGATCAGTCAGTTACTTGCTCTGAGTCCCGGTAACCTGTTTTGGTTCTCCTGGGACACCTGGTATACAAAGTCAATCCCTAGGGAGAAGGTGGGTTCTTTGCCCAGGGTTTTCTGAGTATAAAGAACCAATATTCTCCTTGTTCCTTTCTGCCTGAAGATTTAAAGTTGGAAAGATTAGTGTGGACTATGGTAGCTTCAACTGAAACTCAACAGCAGAGCAGGGGACCATCCTAGGCTTGGAAAACTGGGCCGGATGTGAGCTGGATGGGCTAAACCTCATGTCGGTAGGTTTGGAAGGCAGCTATGCTCACCACGATATTACCAAAGCCGCACTGTGTTGGTGGGTTTGATTTGGCAAAGCCTGTGGCTAACGCTGGAAGCTCCTATAGCCTCTTTACTCAGGGAACAAAGTCTGGATCTGGGGGTGGAATTCTGAGAGCTCAGATACCAACCCCTGCAGATGGTTTTCTAAGAGGACACCAAGTGGGTGGGAAAAGTACGGCAACCCCAAGAGCAGCAGAGCTCTCCCCAACAAGCGCCGAAGCTGCAAGGCCTGCCCTGTTGGTCAGGTTTCTTGGAAAATCCTGGGAGAGTGAAAAATACCAAAAGAAAGATTTTTATCTTCCTGATAAAAAACAAGTAAGGTGAAACTAATCACAAATTTATAAACAAAATTTTAGGGGGGCCGGGTAGTGGGGGGCAAAGGGGGAAAATTAGGACAACTGTCATAGCATAAACAATAACATATTTTTAAAGGGTTTTTTTATGTTTGTTTTTTAAGATTTTATTTATTTATATTTAGAGGGAAAGAGAGAGGGAGACAAATATCAATGTGTGGTTGCCTCTCGTGCATCCCCTGCTGGGAACCGGCCTGCAACCCAGGTATGTGCCCTGACTGGGAATCGAACTGTGATCCTTTGGTTCACAGGCCCACGCTCAATCCACTGAGCTACACCAGCCAGGGCCAATAACATATTTTTTTTAATTTACAAAATATGACTTATGTTTCTCAGATTTATGGATCAGACTATAGTGATGGCACTTTATTTAAATAAAGTTAATGTTTAAAATAATGGCTAGTTTCAGCTGTTCTAAGGTCCACCCCAGAAAGGGATTTTCGTCCACAGTTGGACCAGAATTGTTTCAGAGACTCTGACTGGCAGGGTCCAGGTATGGGGATGGCTAATGGGCCCATTTCTTCACCCACTCACCAACATTTAATGACATACGCCAAGCACTGGGCAAGTGCTGGAGCACAGGGCAAACCTAGTTCCTGCCTTATGGAATTTAGTCTGAGAAATATTAAAAGAATAAATGTATGAGACAAGGAGAGTAGACAGCTCTGCAGTTTACAGTGAAGGCATGTGATCTAGCCTGGTGTTGGTGGTTAGGAAAGCTTTACCTAAATAGATGACCCTGGAGGTCATGTATTTAGGTAAATAGAGAAGGAAGCGAGATCACTCCAGGCAGAAGGAACAGCCTGTGCAAAGATCCTGTGGTGGAAGGGAGTCTGGAAGAGTAAACAAGCCAACAGTCACATGCCATGCAATGATGTTTGGTCAATGAAGGATCATGTATGTGACAGCGGTCCCGTATTATTATAATGGAGCTGAACTTCCTGTAAGAAATGGAAGGATGTACAGTACAGAAGAAATGTCTTTTTTTCTGATGTAGGAATATTTGTGGGGTTTGGCAATAGATTTCCTCTCCCTAACAGCACCTCAATTTTGACTGAGCAGATCACATCCCATTCAATCAGCCACTGACCTGTTTCAGCCCTGAGGAGTCTGTCCCTGCAGTGCTGCACATTCAGAGGGCACTACATCCCCCCAGAGCCAGCTTGATGGTCTTCAGAGCACTTTGCTCTGGAGTCTTCATTGAAGACCTCAGGTCCTGTATGAGACACAGGTCCACGGGAGCTACCTTAACAAGTGTCAAGTATCACTGCCACTTTAGTGAAAGTTTTCTGTGCTAGTGTGAAGCCAGCCTGTCCCTGTACTTTGGAAATATCTTTAGGTTGTAATGATGTAAAGCATAAATTTTATTTCTTCCTCAGTACAATGCCAGAAAGGACTGTTTATGCCAGACAGGGTCAATGGAACTAAAAACATATTTCCAGAGTCAAAATATGGAGTCCCCAGGCCCTGGCCAGGTGCCTGAGTTAGTTGGAGTGCCCTCCCATACACCAAAGAGTTGCAGGTTCAATCCCCAGTCAGGGCACATACCTAGGTTGTGGGTTCAATCCCAGCAGGCGCATATAGGAGGCAACTGATCAGTGTTTCTGTCTCACATCAATGTTTTCTCTCTTTCTCTCCCCCTTTTTCTTTCTCTAAAATCCACAAACATATCTACGGGTGAGGATTAAAAGACAAAATGAATCCTCAGTTCTACACCATTTTCATGTTAAACCTCCTCTTTTTTTAAAAAATAATAAATACCACAAAGTTTTTTTAAAACCACAAAATTCCTTAATCTGACCACTGTGCCAATATGAAATAGTCAAAATCGCATTGCCATGACAATCCTCTTTGTTCCTTTACCTCTCCATCTTAATTTCTTAGTCCCAGTGATCCTCAGGCCGTGTTTCAGTGCCTCCTGCTAGTCACTACGACGGTGGTCTACCTGGATAATAACGGAGGATACAACGGAAGGACCTGCACATCTCAGATCTTATTAAAGATGTCGCTAGAGAGCCCCAGAACAACCGGGGAGACAATAATGCCACCACAGGAAATTTTAGCCTCTGACACCTGCAGCTGCAGTAAAAACACAGACTAACTCCCAGCCAGGTGAATATAACACTTCACACTAAAGGCGTATTTACCTTAGCTCCTTTTACCAGTACATCCAACTTCCAAAAAAAAAAACTACAAGGCATGCTCAAAGACAAAAAATACACTTTGAAGTGACAGGCTAAGCATCAGACCCAGACTCAGATATGGCAGAGATACTGGAATTATCAGACCAGGAATTTAAAACTATGATCAGTATGTTAAGAGGTTTAATGGACAAAGTGGACCACATGTAAGAACAAGTGTGTAGTATAAGCAGAGAGGTGTCAACTAAGAACCAGAAGGAAATGCTAGAAATGCTAGAAACGACACTAACAGAAGTGAAGAGCGCCTTTGACAGGCTGATCAAGAGAGGAGCACGGCTGAGGAAAGAATCAGTAAACCGGCTTAAATGTCAATAGGAATTTCCAAAACTGAAATGCAAACAAAAAGATAAATCAATACCTAAGAACTGTGGCAATTACCAAAGGTGTAGAACACACATGAAAACACCAGGAGGAGAAAGGAACAGAAGAAATATTTCAAGCAATAATACCAAGAATTCCCCTAAATTAATGATAGACACCAAACACAGATGGAGGAAGCTCAGGATAAAAGAAGCTCAGGTTTTTATCCAAGCAGGATAAAAACCAAAAAAATAAAAATATACACCTAAGCATATCATATGCAAACTTCAGAAAACAGAAAACTGAGAAAAAATCTTAAAGCCTGGGGTTTAGAAGCACAGACACCTTACCTACAGAGGAGGAAGGATAAGAACTACGTCAGACTTCTCTTCAGAAAGCATGCAAATAAAAAGAAAGTGAAATAAAATATTTAACATCTTGAAGGAAAAATGCCCAGCAGAGTACTCTTCTGTAACCAGCAAAATTATTGTTAAGAAGTGAAGGAGAAATAAAGACTTTCTCAGACAAACACAAATCAAGGAAATGTGTCACCAGGAGACCTGACTTGCAAGACGTTAAATTTTTTCAGAAAGAAGGAAAATAGTATAGGTCAGAAACTCACATCTACATAAAGAAGGACTTCACAGAAAAAAATAAAGGGAAATAACTAGAATTTAATACCTAACCAATCTGGATACTTTTAGGACCTCCTACTTAGATGTCCCACAGGCAGCTGAGTATGTGAATCACCTCAGACCTTGGATGGAGACGGGCAGGAATGTGGGGAGCATAAACTCCAGGAGAGGAGATAGCCCATGGAAAGGATAGTTTCACAAAAGCCCTGTGAGGTAGTCAGGGCAGGTGATTCATTTGACCGACAAAGAATATACACTGTGTGCCAGGTTCTGTACTTGGTGATGGAAATAAGTAGACATCAGGAAGGCTGACAAGGAGACAAACAATCAAAACAATCAATTACATTAGAAGATGTCTAGAGTAAGTGCACAATAGAAATTTGAAAAAGGAAACTATTTTACATTTTTTTATTTTCAAATTACATGATACTAAAAAAATACAGAGAAGCACATAAATTACCTACAGTGTCACCATCCAGAGAAAACCAGGTTAACAATATGATGTATCTTTTAAAATTATTTAATCTTTACTGTATTTTTTTTCCATCACCATTTAGTCCCCTTATGTATCCTTTCAAACTTTTAAAAGGTGGCGCCCTGTCCTACTCTGTAAAAGGAACAGTTGAATTCTTACAAGAAGCTGCGTGCCACCCGGGGAGGCTTTGTAGCGCAGGTTTGGGGACTGGGATTTAAGGAAACGTATTTCAGTGAATGATGATGGAGAGGACAATCAGCGTGATCCCGCCTTACACACAAGAAAGTAAAACCTTAGAGAGGGACGCGACTTCTACGCAGGCTCCGCAAAAACCCGCAGGAGCCGGGGAGTGCCCAGACCCGCTGTCAAAACAGCTTAGCAACGGACCAGCGAATCTGACAGGGAGCCAGGGCGGGGGCGGGGCCGGAACCGCCGGGGCGGGGCCTTGTGACACGACATCACGTTTTCCCTCGCCAGCGGCCCATTGGTTATCCATTTATACCGCTTTTTCGGGTAGAGAAAACTGGTCGCAGGACGGGAAGCGCGATCGCTCTCGGGTGGAGACAAGGGTGTCGTTTAAGGCAGAACGAGAGACCTGGTGCCATTGAAGACGGCTAGACTCTCCGCTCGATCTCCTGCCCAAGTTGGGGACCTCCAAGATTCTGGTGGTCTATGGAAGGACGCTGAGTCCGATAGTGAGTATACGGCACCCATCGAAACGTCCGAGGCACTAAGGGCCACCGGAAGCCCCGCCCCCAGGAGGAGTCAGAAGCCCTGCGGTGGAAGAGAGGACCCTGAGTACTGCCTCGGGGCGGAGCACCCCGGCCCCAATGGCTACGCCCCCGGGAGCGGGTCCCGCTGCTCTGCGGTTTGCAGCCGCTGCCTGCTGGATAGTCTTGCGCAGACGCTGCGTGGAACATTTTCCGCGAGTATTGCAATTTCTTCAGTCCCTGCGCGCTGCTGCCCCTGGCTTGGTTCGCTACCGTCACCACGAACGCCTGTGTATGGGCCTAAAGGCCAAGGTATTAGAGACACTGGGACCAGGAAAAGGACTAGGGGAAGAGGCGGGCTGTAGGGACCTGACTGGGCAGACCGTTTTGGGGGTGAGAACGGTTGCCAAAGGGGAGTTTGCCCCGAAGTGAGGACCCTGAGCTCAGTACCATTCACAGGTGGTGGTAGAGCTGATCATCCAGGGCCGACCTTGGGCCCAGGTTCTGAATGCCCTGCATCACCACTTCCCAGAGTCTGGACCTGTAGTGCGGGATCCTAAAGCGGTGAGTGATCCCCGGAATCCCCACCCCCCAGTTAACCCTTTGCAACAAAATTGCTCCTCCTCCTAGTCACCTGGTGCTCCGAACTTGTCTCTCCCCCTTCTTTACCTTCAATAGACAAAACAGGATCTCAGAAAGATCTCGGAGGCACAGGAGGCCTTTCGCCAGCAAGTGAAGCAGCTGGCAGAAGCCCCTGTGGATCTGACTTGGAAGTTGCAGGTGAGACTGGCTGGTTTGGAAGCTATGATGTGGCTATTTTCTCTAGTCCTCTTCTGACCGGCTTTTTTCTGTTCTGCAGGAACTTGAACAAGAGTATGGGGAACCCTTTCTGACTGCGGTGGAAAAGCTATTTTTTGAATACTTGTGTCAGCTGGAAAAAGCATTGCCTGCGCCACAGACTCAGCAGGTTTTCCTGGGGCGAAATACAGGGCAGAGTGTGGGCTGGTTGGATGAAAGACTGTAGTTTTCATGCCTCTCTCCCTGCCCACAGCTTCAGGATGTGCTGAGTTGGATGCAACCTGGAGTTTCTATCACTTCTTCTTTTGCTTTGAGCCAGTATGGTGTGGACATGGGGTGGCCAATTCCAGGTACCAGGACCATCTGGGAGAATTAGGAATTTTGGGGTGGAGTGTTTAGCCTGAGACCTTTTGAGACAGCCAGCCCATTTGAAGGGTTACATGGACCAGAGACACAAGAAACCAGATTAAGTTGACGTGTTCTCTTTATAAAGAACATTGTTTTCTTTTTAGAGTGCTCTGTTACTAATTCAGTGAGCATGACACAGCCCATGGAGCCAAGTCCTCCTCAGCAACCAGGACCAGCACTGCACCATCCTCTGCCAAAAGCCAAGCCTGGCCCATACCTTCCTCAGGGACCAGCCTCAAGGAAGCACCCAGAACCTTTGGTTGGCCACCACTTCAATCTGGCCCCTCTGGGCCAGCGAAGAATCCATTCCCAGTGGCCAAACACTAGGGTAGGCAATAAGGAGCGCCCCACAGCCATGCTATTACCCTTTAGGAATCTGGGTTCACCAACTCAGGTCATATCTAAACCTGACAACAGAGGAGAACAAGGGACACACGTGGCAGTTCCAGCAGGTGACGTCGACACGAGAGCAACCCCCTCTGGAAAGTCTAGGAGTCCACCCCAGACCCTGGGTGGAAGGGCCGTGAAGGAGAACCCAGTTGACTTGTCTGCCACGGAGCAAAAGGAGTGAGTAAACAGTTGCTTCTCCCTACTAGCTGCCCACACCTTACTTGCTTTCCCTTCACTGTATCTTCTCTGCTTGCTACCACCCCAGGAATTGCTGGGATTGCCCTCTGGAGCCCCTGGCACTATCACTGTCATCTCCTAGGGCCAGGAAGCCAGGTAGGTATAATGAGTCAGGACCAGATCAGACAGCCTCTTGAGGACTTTTTTTTTTTTTTTAAATTTATTTTTAGGGAGAAGGAAAGGGAGGGAGAGAAGGAAAGAAACATTGGTCAGGTCCCTCTTACGCAGGCCCCTTCTGGAGACTGAATCCGCAACCCAGGCATGTGCCCTGACTAGGAACTGAACGAGCAGCCTTTCACTCTGCGGGAGGACACCCAACTGAGCTACCCGGTCAGGGTCTGAGGACTCTTAGGGGCCTGTGTTCACCTGGAAGAGTGCTTTGACTCTGGTTTCCTTCCTGCAGTGTGTCCTCCATCTCTGTGCAGCCCTGTCATTACCATAGGGGACTTCGTTTTGGACTCTGATGAGGAAGAAAATGGCCAGAGGGAAGGAATGGTGAGTAGGGAGGAACAGAAAGCTGGGGAAGGAAGGGGACAGGGCAGAACAAGGCAGAAATCCCTGTGCTCCAGAACATGGAGGGCTCAGGCACTGTTCTAGATGATGATAGGATCTCCTTGCTCTCTTCTCTGCAGGAATCTCTAGAAAACTATGAGAAGACAAAGTTTCACACCCTAATCCCCACCTTCTATGAATACCTCCCCGCTTTGAGCCCCAGTGCTGCGTCCATCCCTCCCCATGACCATATAGACTCCTCTGATAGGGCTGGAATGCCATCTGCATCCTTCCTGTCTTCTTCCTGCTCACCTCTACAGGCAGTTTAGTGGAAATAAAGTGGAAGCCCAAGCTTGGGTTGCCTGACTGCATTGCCCAAATCGCTTTGTAATGCTTGGTAATTAAACTTTGGATTTGTTAAAACACTGTGTTGGTATGAAGGAGGGGGAATTAAGGCTTCTGTAAGGTCATTCCTAAGGGTGGATCATTCCTTAGAAACGGAAGTGGACTCTCCAGGTCTAAAAGAATTCCTTTGCCCTTTTACTTCCCTTGGAAGGTGGTGTTCAGAAGTGCCAGAAAGATTACCAGGGCTCAGAACCTGGATGAGAAATGTCCTTTTGCTATTCTGAAAATATCTGTGTCTTGATGCCAGAATATACACTCTGTTGCCAGGTTGCGGGGAGGGGGGGGTGGGCATGGCACTGGAATGGAGTTGCTTCGTGGGAAAACTACTGTCGTGGACTCCACTGGGTCAGTGCCACCGGCACCTCTACTTGCCCTGGAACAGCAACCAGATGCCAGGCTTGTGCAGAAAGCCCCAGAATCTTTATAGTCGTTGGGATCTCTCTTTATAGAGATACTTACATTTATGTAAACACTTCTGAGCTTTTTAGATATTCAAAGATCCTATTTAATGAACCTGATTAGCAAAACATGATTCTAAAAGCTTATAAGACCGTGGCCATACATAAAACACTTGCATGTGAATCAGTAACTTTTTCTTTCAATAATCTTCAGGAGCTGGGTCCCCAGATTCCCATTTGATTATCTTAACTTCATCTTCTCAGCCTGCCTTCCTTGCTTCCTCCCCAGTGAGCATGCTGGGCATTTTGTGGGTGCAGATAGAAGTATAGCATTACCGCAGGAACTCTCAGAGGTGAAATTATCAAGTAATAGTCATAGTAGCTGAGATGAATGAGGGGCCTTCTTGGGAGGCCCTGTGATGAGGTGCTGGGCCTTGGGAGGGCAGAACCGCCGAGGCCTAGCTCGCATCACTGAAGACTGGATTCACTTGCTGGGTGACACAGATGAAGGTGGTTCTCCGGCTCAGCTCCTTTAGCTTAGCTGCTCCTACGTAGGTACATGTGGAACGGATGCCTCCAAGGATGTCTCGGATGGTATGTTCCACATCCCCTTTAAAGGGCAGCTCCACCGTCTTTCCCTCTGAAGCCCTTTGAGGAGGAAAAATTTTCTGACTTTTTCCTTCTGAATTCCTTAAGCTCAGTGACTCTTCCCCAGTCTCTTGCATTTAACCCTAGTTCACCACTTTTCTCTCAAGAACTACACCATCCATCTCCCAGCAACCCTGAGTTCTGCCACCACCCTACTTTGTCACACCTTCCAAGAACCCTCAGCTCCTGGGCCTCTATACATACCTGTACTCAGCAATGCCCCCAGCATACTTCTTCATGGCTGTTTCAGAACTCATTCCATAGAAGAGCTTGTACTTCTTGCCATCCCTCTCGATGAGCTCACCACCTGACTCACTGTGCCCAGCCAGCATGCCACCCAGCATCACAAAGTCAGCCCCTGCCCCTATCAATGAGGGGGGAAACAGATGAATCTGGCTCAGGTGCCCACATACCCTCCACGCTCAGAAGGAATTCACACCAAATTCTCAGTCCTGATTCCAGTGTCTCCCTGGTTTTGTTTTCCTAGCTGGTCTGTAACTCACATAGGCCTGTTCTGCCCTGGCCTCTATTCCTGACTTCACAAAACTTTAAAAGCATCCTGGCTGGTGTGGCTCTGAATTGAGCACCAGCCTGTAAGCCAAAGGGTCACTGGTTTGATTCCCAGTCAGGGCACATGCCTAGGTTGTGTGCCAGGTCCCCAGTGCGGGGCCTACAAGAGGCAACCACACATTGATGTTTCTCTCCCTTTCTCCCTTCCCCTGTCTAAAAATAAATAAATAAAATCTTTAAAAATAATAATTTTTTAAAAGCCACTAGCAGGGGTGTCCAACCTGTGGCCTGTGGGCTGTATGCAGCCCGGGATAGCTGTGAATGCAGCTCAACACAAAATCCTAAATTTACTTAAAAGCATTATGAGATTTTTTTGTGATTACATGTTGTAACGTATTTAACGTGTGGCCCAAGGCAACTCTTCCTCTGGTGTGGTACAGAGATGCCAAAAGGTTGAACATCCCTGCAGAGATTCCCTGCTTGACTTTGCTCTCTCCTTTTGGCTGCTTTGGCCATCTTCTGGTCATTTCTTTTATTGTGCTCAACTGATTAAGACTCATTTCAAGTGTTCTAAGAGCAAAAGTCTCTATCTTTACTGTAAACAAGGATCACTTGGGAAGCTGTAAAAAATGCAGATGTGCAGCCCCATTCTCCAGACCTGGATTCTGTTCAGTCTGAGGTTTAGGCATTTACATTGCCCAGCAGTCCAGGAGATGGTGCAGACCGCCCTGGCCCACACTTGGGAGAGTCCATATCAGAGTCTCAGCTGGCTTGCCCCAAAGGACACCACAAGCTTCTAGGTCATGAGTTCTTATTATGAAAGAATCTGAATGGCTTCCTCAGCCTTTCTCTGCCTGGTCCTAGACCCTCAAAGGTGACTCCTCCTCTTCTAATGGATCCTTCTGTGCCCTCCCAGTGCCCTTACCAAAAGCCTTGGCCACATCACCAGGACAGCTGCAGCCTCCATCCTGCAAAGAAAGAAGCAATGTGAAGAGACTGCCTGGGTTTCCCTACCCTCTCAGCAATGTCTCAACAGCCCACTTGAAAGCTCACAGGAACCCAGAAGTCCTGACCTCTATCAGAGTTTCCACACCCAGCAGAAAACCCAGATGTTTGGCAGCCTTGCACCCTAGCCTGCCCTTGGGCCTTACTGAGATGATGTGGCCTTTGAGGCCATGAGCAGCGTCTGCACACTCCATCACCGCACTGAGCTGTGGATACCCCACTCCAGTTTTCTTCCGGGTGGTACACACAGAGCCTGAGAAGAATGTGACGAGGATGAGAGTGAAGTGTTCCACAGGTGTTTGCCACCAAAGAGGTAGCCAGTGGTCCCCCAGTGAGCCAGCTTACCTGGTCCAATTCCCACTTTGATGATGTCAGCCCCAGAGAGGATCAGCTCCTCCACCATCTCTCCTGTTACCACATTCCCCGCCTGGAACGGAGCAATCAGAACAGCATTCTTAGGGTCAGAAATGAAGAGAAGCCCTGACTGGTGTAGCTCAGCGGGTTGGGCATCATCCCACAGACTGAAGGGGGTTCCCGGTTTGATCCCTGCTCAGGGCACATGCCTGGGTTGTGGGCCAGGTCCCCGGCTGGGCACATGCAGGAGGCAACTGATCAGGTGTTTCTCTCACACTTGGATGTTTCTCTCCCTCACTTTCTCCCTCGCTACTCCTGTCTCCAAAAATAAATAAATAAAATATTTTAAAGAGAGAAATAAGGGAGTAGTAAAGAAAATGCTTTAAGAAAAAAAAAAGAAATGAGGAAGTTGTGTATTCTTATTTATAGCATGCCTGGACCAGGACCTTCCAATATTACCAAGAAGGGGGTAGCTGGGTTCCCTCTACTGGAACCTCTGAGAGCTTTTAGACTAGCTGCTTCAAAGGACCCTGCTTCCCCAGCAGAGGTAAGGGGTTAGTGGCCAGTGTCACTGTCATACCAGAGTGAAGCTGGGGTCCAACTGGACCAAGATTAAATCTGATTTACAGTGAATTTATCTCCTCAAGAAACCCAAACATATCCTGCCCTTAAGCCACTAGGTCATAAAACCTCTGGCTTAGGGAAAGGGGGAAGACATAGTAATATAGGCTGAATACCCATCTACATGGCTGTATTTGTTTCTGATGGACGGAAAAGGGATTCCTCAATGCAGCGAAGAAAATGGGGCCTTGTCATCACTCCTAAGCTTGTAAAAAAAAAAACAATAAAATATTGTTGCATGTGATCCCTTTAACAGAATTATAGTACCACATCCATTTCAGTAGGCAGGTGTACATGTATCACAGGTGTGTATAGTGCATAAACACATCAAGGCTTGGTGAGTGATGTCAGGAACACGGGATTTACAAAGACTATGTATCAAGGGTCTCTCTTTGCAAGAGATTGCAAAGACCAGTAACCAAACATGTTAAGCACAGAACCATGGATAATCAGCTGGTGACATGACTAAGCAGACCAGGAAAATCAGAATGCAGAAGAGGAGAAAGGATCTGATCTAACAAAAAGTGGAGTGGCACAAGAGTGGGAGGAGATGGAGGTAGCAACTGCTGGGTAACAAACATACCATAATGGTGTGTTCAGGGAAGCGCTTCCGTACATCCTTTACAAATTCAACGAAGTGTTCAGAGTAGCCATTTGCCACGTCCAGGCATATATATTTCACCTGGGGAACAGCTTCCAGGATTTGCTCCAGCTGCTCAAAGTCAGAAGAGCCTGTGCCTGAGCTGGCAGCCAGATGCTGTGGAAGAAACAGGCATTGGCATGTTTGAAATGACCTGATGAGCAGCCAACAGGGTTGGGGTGGTAAGGGTTGAACCCAGGAAGCCAAGCAAAGGTTCCTGGAAAACTGGAATAAGGAAAGGATCAGGGAGGACCAGTATTACCTTAAGACAGTCAGGATTCTGGCTAGCAAACTCTTTCCACTGCTCGAGGCTGTAGTGTTTATGGACAGCAGTGAAGAGGGAAAACTGAGAAGATGAAAGAGAGTCATCAAAAAAGGAGAACTTTAATAGGGTCTCTTTTTCTAGACATAGACCTTCATATTATTCTGAGGGCAAAAAGGACTGAAGTCTGGAAAAAGAAACTTGAAGAACTTGGGGTTGAGGTTGGGATTTTTAATGCAGCCATCGGTTTCCTTACGAATCCCAGTAGGACTTTCTACCATAAGCTAGTGCTATCGGATACTCCCACCAGGTACTAAGTTGTATGGTTTGCATTTCACCTGCCAGTGCATACGGTGCTGCTGACTTAAAAGGTGCCTAGGACAAGCTGTTGGTGCAGCCGGACAAGCAGTAGACAAGAAAGAACCATGCAGATGCTGGACAGAGCCAGTGTCTGCCTACACTGTCTCAGCCCTTCCTTCTACGGTAACCCAGTAGAACACCTGACCTATTTTTGGTATCTTCTCAGTGATTTACCTGCAGTAATTCTGTGAGTCTAAATGCTCACAAAAGTTTAAAGCTTTAAAGTTAATGAAGACAATAAGGTGTCACCCCATCCTTTTTCCATCTCCACTGTAATAAAGGACAGATTTTCTACAGACACAGACTAACCTGAAAACTTTCATTCAGTCTATTTCAGTCAATCAAGTTCAAGGATATAATGACTCATTGGACTTGTATTTCCTACTTCAAATTACAAACAATATCCCAATACTTTGAGAAAGGCATTCAAAGGCCACTGTGAATGCTGGTGTTTGTGTTTTAAAAGTGCAGGCATGCACACCTGAAACTAATATAATAATGTATGTCAACTATAATTAAAAATAATAAAAATATAAAGATACAAGTGCAGGCATGCAAACAGACAAGACAGCAGTTGACTGAGACAACTCAAGCCTTACAACTGGCAAGAAATCCAAGGAAGTCACATATCAGCCAGCAGTAACAGTGTTATGCTATATGCAGTCAGAGATCAATACTACCTAGCTGGTACTGAATTCTGCCTTCTCAGCAACACTCTGCCATCAACATGCTGACAAAGAAAAATCACTCTAGGAGGTCAACAGGCCTTGGAGATACACTGGCAAAGTGTGGCATGATAAGCATGTCCAAATACATACCAGGCTGAAGATTTAGAAAAAGATGCATGCTTGCATCCAACCATTTTATTGTTTCTTTGAGACTTGGCTCTATCTCTAAAATCTGATTTCTTTGGCACGCATCAGCAGTACTGAAAAGCCAGTCTCAATATAAAACATCAGGAGAGTGCCCACAAGTTCCATGTGTGACAGCATGTCTGTTAACACTGCAGTCATGTACAAGAACAACAATTAAAATAAATTTTTAAAAAATTAAAAAAAAAAAACACTGCAGTCAGATTCACCATTCCTCACCTAGACAGGCAACAGCAGGAGTCCTAAATAGTTAGTTCATGGCAACAGCAATACAATACTAAACAATACAATACTAAAACAATAACCATCGGCCTCAGAGAAATAACAGCAGACATTCTACAAAGACTTACAGCAATCAGAAAGAGAGAAAAGGAGACGAAGTCCTTCAGGCTAACAGAGCCACACTCAGCAGCAGAATCCATCAACTATGGATTAACCAGAAGAGTGCATATGTTCTCAGATTGCCCAGAATAACTATCTACCTTCTCAGCTGTAAGTATACAGGCAGGTAACATTACTGACAAGAGTAGCATCTTCTATTTTGAAAGTGAACAATAACCTGTATATAAAAAAAACACATTCCATTTTGGGCACATTCCAGAAACTCCCATATACCTAGGACTTAAGGAAGAAGATTTTCTTTAAAACATTAAAAAGGCATAAAATAAAAATGAATAAGCTTCTTCTCTCTAGGGTCTTCTAGTTAGGAATTTTTGAATGCTCAACCTGTATTTAGTTTGTGGACTAAAATAGTAAATGTTTAGTTTCCTAACAATGCTGTAACTGGAGAGATGCATGTTATTTGGATGGGGGTGACCTGGGTGCTGGGAAAAGCTGGGAAGGTGTGTAAATTGCTGGACAGGAGAAAGGGAAAGTTCTATTTATATATCAGAAAAATGGGGGCAAAACTTAGCTTCAAATCCCATGAACTCACATGGCTCTTCGAGCTAACCAGATAAAGGGGCCTTAGTACTGGAGAAAATAGTAGATTGTAGCATCCAGAGTGGTAATTGCTGTTGAGTTGACTTGGGATGCGGATGCGGATGCAAATAACTCTGCAGTCACTCATATAACTGGACACCACTGAGAAAGCAGCCTAAGAGAAGTCCTACCTTACAGAGAACCTTGGCCATCTCAAAGGTACCCACAGTATCCATATTGGCAGCAATGATGGGGATCCCAGTGTACATCTGCTTTGAGTTGCGAAATGAAAAGGATCTTGTGAGATCCACCTGCAGATATGCACAGGAAACAGCATTTCATTCATCTACAAAACAAGTACTGCACGAGGAAAAGGACCAAGATTCTTTTTCAGTCCTAGTCCACCAGGGCAAGCTGGCTCACCTCACTTCGAGACTTAAGGGTACTGCGTTTGGGCCTCAACAAGACATCCTGAAAGTCCAGTTTGACGTCGTTGTCGATGTGAGGCATGGCGGGGGCCTCGAGGTAGCAACGAGTCTGAGTTGGAAGGAAAGACACGAGAGGGGGGCTGAATGAGTAACAAGCCTTAATGCCCTGTTAAGGCTTTCAGCAGGGCTCTTCTCTCTCCTCGCCTAAATTGTGGGAAGTCAGGGTGTGGCTGATCCCTGAAGACTGTCACCTCCGTCCCGTCCCCTGGTTACGATTACTCTGGGTGTCTCCATCCCAGGGGAGAATTCGGATGTAGTCGTGAGTAGCCCTAAGGAGGTACGTTCCTTACCCCACTACTCTTCCTTTTCCAGCCCCTGCAAAAAAGTAATTTGAGGTGCGGCTGACTTGGGTGATAGAAGGAACGTGAGGGGAGTCCCATAACCGATTTCCGTAATAGGAGTACTCACTTCCTGTCACCGAGGTCCAAGTGGCAGTTGACCGAAGCTCTCCTTGCTTAGCAACTAACCTCGTGCAGCCCCGCCGAGCCTTGCAGTCCAAGCCAACAGGTCCCGCTAATTGTGGGCGAAAACGATTAACCGAGAAATTCGACAGCGGCCTTGCGAGAGCTTCTGATTAACAGAGTTCGCACACCAAGGTTGCCGTTAGATCTGAGGGGCAGGAGACTACAACTCCCAGGGTGCAACGCGCGGAACTGCCCCTGGCGCGGTGGCAGTAGTTCGTTCGCTCCGTCTTTCCATTAGAAACGGCTTGCTAGCGACTCTCACAATCGCGGAAGAGTCATCTCTGCTGTGACTAAGCGGCCGGCCTTCTTTCTCTTTGCGACGCCCCTGAAACGAAAAGCCGGAGCATTTCTGAGCCTTTCTGGAACCCCGGGATAAAAAGGGGGTGGGGCCAGACATTGACCCGGAAGAAGAAGTGACTCCCACAGGCGTAGTGCAGGGGAGCGGCAGCGGCGACTGCATCGGTGGAAGCGGCAATTTGTCTGTGTGCAGCCTACATCTTGGAAGAAGATGCTAATTAAAGTGAAGGTGGGAGCACCTCCAGCTTTGCCAAGACGCAGTGGTACTGGGCTGGCTTCTGTACTTTACGGGAGAAGCGGGGAAGGGAAACCACGCCTTTCCCGAGCCTGGAGGGCGATGACAGCCTTAGGGCTCAGCGCGAGGGGTGATGGGAAGTAGGGGGACTCTAAGAGGTCTGTGATTGCTGGGGGCTGGCCCAGCCGGACGACCGCGGGGTTTCTGCCATTCCTGCTTTCTCGCCAGGACAGTGCCATGACCCAGAAGGATGCCTCTTTTGTCCCGGTTCTCGATGTATTCGAACCCTCGCTGTCAGGGAGGCCTAGCAGCAGCTTGGCTCCTCCACTCTCTCTTAGGTTCTTGGAATAAGCTCTGATCTCGAGTCTCCGTGCGCAGGTTTCCTGGTTCTCCCAGCCTCGAACTCAGGCTGCCTCTGAGCACAGCACAAAAACATTAGCATGGGGAATGGGGGGGCCTCCAGAGGCTAGACCGTAAGCCTTTGCTGGTTGCCGTCAAGGTGTAGTATCTCAGGCAGCCTTCAAGAACCAAAGTTAGGAGTGTGTCCAGTCAGCACCTGCCTTTCTGAGCCAGGCCTTCTGGACCAGTCTCATTTCCTTCACTGAAGCAGGTTGGTTACCAGGGCCCTAGTTCTTGGTAGTAGCAGTATTTCCTTCAGCTCCATCTCTTAATTTCCGTGGTTCTTCAATTCCCAACCCTTATTACCCTTAACTGCTATTTACTCTTTTGTACCTGCCAAGACAAAAACCTGATTTGATGCAGTGCAACATTAGTTTGACTTCTTTACTGCTCAGTAAGTAAAGAAGTATCGCGTTATTTCATCAGCTCCTTCTTGTATTTACCATACATAATAGCCATTCTTAACCTCTTCAGTTCTTCCAAACAATCTCTTAGCCAAGGATTGGGGCCAAACAGCATGGCCAAATGCCATTGTTTTTCAAACTTTGAATAGTGACCTATAAGAGTTACCAATTGTGAAATCAGTTTAATGGTTCAATGGGTTGCGAGCAACATTTTTTAAAAAAAGAGGAAAATAGAAATATCAGGGTATACTTCTGGGTAAGTGTTTTGTAAATTGTTTCATTTTATGTGTACATCACACGTGCATGTGTGTTACTAGTTCATATGTATTTCTTAGTGTGGGTCACTGTCAAAAAAGTGTGAGGAACACTAGCAGATGAATGCTTTTATCTTCTTTTCAATGAATAAGGTTTCTTGTGTCCTCTTAGTACTTTCTTAGTCCAAAGAACAGGTTATTACTATACTTGGTGTTCAATGTTTTGTAAATTTTTTTAAAAATCCCTGTCTACACTAAAAAAATTTTACCTCCAGACAGACACAAAAACACTTACTGTGTGTGATGTGCTCCGATATTTACAATTCTGTTCCAAGTTGACTTCATAAGCCACTGATGGTTGAGATCTGCAGTTTAATAAACACCTGTGTTGTAGATGGGCTTCTCAATTCAAAAGTACTTAAGGATTACCTGAGAACTTGTAAAAATACTGATTCTAATATTAAGTGGGTCTGGGATGGGACCCGAGATTCTGCATTTCTAATGTGATGCTGATGCTGCTTGAGTAGCAAGGTTCTAGATTTTGTCTCTTTGAATTCACTTCTGTTTAGTACTTCTCCAAAATCTTCAGTCTCCTTTTCTGAAACACTTCCCTTTCTGCCTTTAAACAGGTTTCTCTGTCTCTCTCTCTTTTTTTTTTTTTTGATTGCTGCATTTCTCTATATGTTAAATACATATGAGCATGATTAGTAGCTGTTAATTATTATATAAATGATAGGTTTTATTGGCAGGACTCCTTTCCTCTTAGCTGACTACTTCCATATCTCTCTCTGCAATCCTTTACAAATCCTTCTGACCTAAATCTTCTCTTGATACAGCATTGTTCTGAAATTAAATATATCATCTTCTGTCTTAAGTCATCTCCCCAGTACTCATCCTATATATTGATCCTGCAAATCTACCAAGTATCTGGAACTCAATTCTTTGGAGTCATTTTTCTCTTACAGAACCTAATTTTTCCTTTGATATCATTTTTTTTGTTTGTTTGTTTGTTTGGGTTTTTTGCTTGATTTTCTTTTCATTCCCATTACCCTTATTCTGATCTTGGGTCTCATTAACTTATGTCTTTATTTCTGTGTGATATCTCCAACCAGGTTTTCGTATGGCCATACGAAAGTTTAGAGTCCCTTCTAAAGTTTAGAGTCTAAACGAAGGCATGATATACAATATCATAGTGTACAGATCTTCTTTTAAACTTCTTTTTCATCATATTGCTCTCTTACCCCAGATGCTGCACTGGTACACTCTTAGCAGATTACTTTGGGCAACTGTCTGTACTATCTAAACACCATTTTCCTCATTCACGTTTTTTTTTTTCTTTAAACACGGAATGAAACATAAAGTTCTTAAGGCTTCAGTTTAGTGATTTTTTTACCACAGTACCTACTCATGTAACCATAAGATCTAGAACATTAAACAAAATTTTTTTCCATTACCTTTTATTCCCCTTATACCCCACTTCCCCCTGCAATCACCACTGTTGTCCGTATACATGAGTCCTTTCTCCTTTTTGCTGGATCCTCCTACCATCCCCCACCCCAGAACTGTCAGCCTGCTCTCTACCTGTGAGTCTGTCTCTATTTTGCTTGTTAGTTCAGTTTGTTATTAGTTTCCACACATGAGTGAAATCATATGGTATTCGTCTTTCTCTGACTGGCTTATTTCACTTAGCATAATGTTCTCCAGGTCCATCCATGCTGTTGCAAAGGGTTAAATTTTCTTTTTTTATGGCTGAGTAGTATTCCATAGAATATTTTCACTCATACCCTCTGAAAGTTTCCATAGGTCAGTTTTGCTTGTTTTAGAACTTCATATGACTATAATTATGCAATATATACTTTTTGTGTCTGACTTGCTTCACTCAGCGTTGTGTCTGTTGTTGAGTGTGTCTCTGCCTTACAATGGAGTAGTATTCCATTCAATAGCTATACCACAATTTGTTTATCCATTCTCCTGTTGATGGACATTTTGCTTGTTTTTATTTTCTGGCCATTATGAATAAGGCTCCTATGAACATTGTTATACAAGGCTTTTTGTGGACATAGGTTTTTCCTTTGAATAAATACCTAGGAATGGAATTAGTGGATCATTTGGTAGATATATGTAGCTTTAAAAGAAACTGCCAAACAGTTCTCCAAGGGGTGGTTCCATTTTGCATTCCCACCTGCAGTGATGAACATTCCAGGTGCTTTACACTCTTGCTAACTTTTAGTCATGTCAGTCATTTTTATTTTAGCTCTGATAGAGGGTGTGAAATTAATCAGCATAGATTTTTACTCATCATAGCACTTTGTCATTGCACCTTGTATTTGGACAATAGTACTCAATATGGCACTTCCTTGTATACTATATAGGCTGGTTCTGTTAATTGTATGGGTCATTGTTTCTTGGTTGTAAATCTTCACTTGAAAAAGATTGTTGGCAAAGGCTGGATCGCATAATTTCTTTTATATCCCCTCCAGTGCCTAAAGCAGTATGTTGGGCTGAGGTTCATCATAGACTTACTAACTAGCATTGAATGCATTCCCGGGTCATAAGGAGCAGATCTGAGGGAAGAAATCTAGTCTCTGCAATCACCACATGATATATCAAGAATATTTTTTAGGACTTCCAGCCAAGATGGAGGCGTAGGTGGACACTGTGCATCCTCGCACAACCAAAATTAAGGACAACAAAGATTTAGAAACAAAAAACAACAACCAGAACTGATAGAAAATTGAACTGTATGGAAGTACAACAGCCATTCATCCAGACCAGTAAGAGGGGCAGAGTCGTGGAAGGAAAAAGTAGAGGTTGGCGGACCCAGGAGCGCAGGCAGCAGCGGCTGGAGATCCCAGGCATGCACGCAGTGGCTAGCGGACCCGGGGTACAGGGTGGCAACGATGCAGACTCAGGAAGGCCATGCAAGGCGGCTGGCTGACCAGGTGGTCCCACATTCGCACGCAGATAATCCAGGTGAAGGGGAAGCGGCGGAAGGGACTGGAATCTGAGAGAGAGCAGAGCAAGCTCTTGGACCCCGCCCCCATATACAGTGTCACAGCCCAGCAACGGGGGTTGCCCTACCCTGGTGAACACCTAAGGCTCCGCCCCTCACTAAGTAACAGCCGGGACCAGACCCCCCGCCATAAAAAAAATGGCTCAAACGGGAGAACAGATCAAAGCCCCAGAGCCAATTCATCTAAGTGACCAAGAGATAGCCAACCTATCAGGTGCACAGTTCAAAGCCCTGGTGGTCAGGATGCTCACAGAGTTGGTTGATTTTGCTCACAAATTAGATGAACAAATGAAGGCTACAATAAGTGAAACGAAGGAAAACACACAAGGAACCAATAGACGTAGGAGGAAAACTGGGTCTCAAATCAATAGAGTGGACCAAAAGGAAGAAAGAAACAACCAAACAGAAAAGAATAAAGAAACAAGAATTCAAAAAAATGAGGAGAGGCTTAGGAACCTCCAGGACATCTTTAAATATCCCAACATCCGAATTATAGGGGTACCAGAAGGGGAAGAGGAAGAGCAACAAATGGAAAAGTTATTTGAACAAATAATGAAGGAGAACTTCCCCAATCTGGCAAAGGAAATAGACTTCCAGGAAGTCCAGGAAGCTCAGAGAGTCCCAAAGAAGTTGGACCCAAGGAGGAACACACCAAGGCACACCATAATTACATTATCCAAGATTAAAATGAAGGAGAGAATTCTAGAAGCAGCAAGGGATAAGGGGACAGTCACCTACAAAGGAGTTCCCATCAGACTGTCAGCTGATTTCTCAAAAGAGACCTTACAGGTAAGGAGGGGCTGGAAAGAAGTATTCCAAGTCATGAAAGGCAAGGACCTACATCCAAGATTGCTCTATCCAGCAAAGCTGCCATTTAGAATGGAAGGGAAGATAACGTGCTTCTCGGATAAGGTCAAGTTAAAGGAGTTCATCATCACCAAGCCCTCATTATATGAAATGTTAAAGGGACTTATCTAAGAAAAAGAAGATAAAAAATAGGACAGTAAAAAGACAGCAAACTCACAGATACTAACAACCACACCTAAAACAAAAGCAAACTAAGCAAACACTACAACAGGAACAGAAACACAGAAATGGAGATCATATGGAGGGTTAGCAACAGGGGAGTGGGAGGGGGAGAGAGGGGGAAAAGGTACGGAGAATAAGTAGCATAGACGGTGGGTAGAAAATAGACAGGGGGAGGGTAAGAATAGTGTGGGAAATGTAGAAGCTAAAGAACTTATGACACAGGGACATGAACTAAAGGGGGGAGTGTGGGCGGGAGGAGGTGTGCAGGGTGGAGGAAACTGATGGGGGAGAAATGGGACAACTGTAATAGCATAATCAATAAAATATTTTAAAATATATATTTTTTAAATTGTTCAGTTACTTTTTAATTATGGACAATCCCAAACATATGCAACAGCACAGAGAAAGACCCTTTACCCAGCTTCAAAAGCTGTCATTTCATGATCAGTCCTAGTTATACTCACCAACTCTCCTTACCTGATGTTTTATGAAACAAATCGCAGCATATGTTACTCATACATGTTTCAGTATTTAGCTGTTAAAAATAACTCCTTTTTTCTAAAATAACCATAATTATCACACCTAAAATATTAACAGTGAGCCCTGGCTGGTGTGACTCAGTGAATTGAATGCCAGCCTGTGAACCAAGGGGTTGCTGGTTGATTCCCAGTCGGAGGCACATGCCTGGGTTGCAGACCAGGTCCCCTGGGAGGCTGTGCAGGAGGCAGCCACACAGTGGTGTTTCTCTCCCTCTCTTTCTCCCTCCCTTCCCCTCTCTCTAAAAATAAAATGAAAATGAAAAAATATTAACAATGATTTTTTACTGCCATCAAATTTACCCTATAGTCTCATTCATTTTTTTACAGTTAGTTTGAATCTGGAGCCAACTAAGATCATTACATTGCAGTTGGTTGATATGTATTTTAAGCCTCTTTATAATGTACCGTTTTCTCTATTTTTTTCTTGTTGGAATAAACTGTGTTGTTTGTCCCATAGAATTTTCTATGATTTGGATTTCCTGATTATATCTCCATGTTGTCTTTAATACATTCCTCTTCAACCTGTTTTTTTTTGTGAATTGGTAATAAGATCTTGAGGCTTGATTAATCTTTTCTGTGTGGTCATGTGTGAAAGTAATTCGTAGGTAGTGCTATGGTGTGTGCTTCTGTTAGGTTCTTTTACTTTCCATGATCTTAGATCTATTATTTCATCAGAGGTTACAAAATGGGGATATTCATATTTATTGTTGTTTAAGCTGGAATGCTTAAGCAGTGTCCCGTGTAGTAAGCATTAACCACATGGGCTACTGAATACTTGAAATGTGAGAGAGAAACATCAGTCAGTTGCCTCCCACAGCGCCCCAACCTGGGATCGAACCTATAGCCTATGTGCGTGCCCTGACTGGGGAGTGAACCCACAACCTTTTGGTGTACGGGACAGTACTCCAAATAACTGAGCCACCTGGCCAGTACTCAAGAACTTTGTTTTTCAAAAATATTTTTTTCTCATTACAATGTACTCATGGTATATAAAATGGAAGATACAGGAAAGTACAAATAATATAATTAAAGTATCTATAACCTCACAACTCAAGATAAAAGTACTGATGTATATATCTTTCTCAACTTTTTTGAAAGCAGAAACAATATTTGAGGGGTTTTTTTTGTTTTTGTTTTTTTTAATACAAAATTGGAATTATACCATTATTCTAGACATTGATGATTGTGTGATTTTCCCTCTGTGTTTGTACTATATTTAACCCTCAATTGTTTGATAGTTTGTGTTTCTAGTTTTTGAGTATCAAAAGGCTCAATGGCAGTGTTAAAGGTATATCTTTGTACATAGTCATGATTATTTTCCAAAAGTGTTGTTGCTGGGAGACCAGATTGCTTTCTGGATACATTCATGGGTTTCTGCAGTCAGTTTCAGGAACAAAGGGTCACTCCTGAGTTTTAGATTTTTACAAACCTATTATTTTTTTAGATGTCATAAGGTCCAAGCATTTTACTCTTGGGAGAACCATTCTAGGCCTTCTCTTAGAATCTTTTTTACTCTTTAAAGTTTTCTATAATTAAATCAGAATGAATAAATATCTGCTTATTAATACTCATGTGATCAAGAAATTATTTGTATTGGAAATTTAAGTAGTACAGATAAAGGGAGAGTTACCCTTGGTAAACCCTCCATTCAGTGCTACTCCCCTTCTCGAAGGTAACCACTGTTACAAGAGATGTGTATATATATTTTTAAAGATTTTATTTATTTATTTTTAGAGAGAGGGAAGGGAGGTAGAAAGAGAAAGAGAGAAACGTCAGTGTGCGGTTGCCTCTCATGCACCCCACACCAGGGACCTGGCCCGCAACTCAGGCGTGTGCCCTGACTGGGAATCGAATCGGTGACCCTTTGGTTCACAGGCTGGCACTCGATCCACTGAGCCACACCAGCCAGGGCGAGATATGTATGCTTTTAATCCTTTCTTCTGTGCATGTACGTATGTCTTCATATAGAAAATAATATATAATTATACAGTCTTTAGATCTTTCCCTTTCAGTGTATAAATTGTTGCATGACAAATATATCATTCTATGGATGTACCATAGTTGAATATTTTCTTACTATTAGGCATTAAATTATTTCCAGTGTTCCACTTTTACAAAAGGTGCACATGTTCCTTGGATACATGCCCAAGTTTTTCCTCCAATTTACTTACCTATAAATAGAATTTTCTGGTTGAAGAGTCTTTGCATTTAAAGCATTATGATCGGTTGCTTCTCAGCCTTTTGGCTGAGATCAAGTGTAGAATCTGGTCTCAGTTTACTATCTGACACATCCTCTATCCAAGGACATTCTAGTAAATGGGTTTTTGGAGCCGGGAGATGGAATAGGAGCTTGTTCTGTCCACTCCACACATTGACCCAGTATTGTGGTACTTCTGGGAATGGCACCCCCTGCCCCCCAGAAAGTTTTGCAATCAGTAAAGTGAAATAATTTTCATACAACACAGAATTGCATACTTTTCGTTTTGTCAGGAAAGGGCCTAAAAGAAGTTACCGAATATTTTTACTGTTGTTTCACAAAAAGACATTTTAATACCTGAATATATGTAGTTTCATGAAAATCTCATTGCTGTCAGTGTTTTTCTCATTGTATCATAGAGTGCAGAAAATGTTCACACATTCCAGCTTGGGTTGGGGTCGAAACCTGAGAGTCATTGTTGTAATTTATTCTTTTGCATCCAAACAGGTAAAGCCAAAGGAGTTACTCTTGCATTTTCAGAAATACTATATATTAGGACTGAACCATTCTCGTACTTGAAAAATTAGGCCCCGCATACTTTCTTCATGCTGGTCTGTGTAAATACCATAAATAGATGCAATGTGTTATTTATGAACTTGCCACAGGAGTGTAGATTGAGTCTCAGTTCTAGATCAGTCCAACGCAAGCAGTACTGAGTGCAGAGCTGAGCTCAGGCCAGAGTCTGTGTTTAGATTCACACTCTCCTTTTGATTCCATAGTCACACTTTTTAACCTGCCCAAGCCCCATTTTTCTCATCTATAAATTGGTGATAGTAATAGTTCATATCTCAGAAATACTAGCAAGGGTTAACTATACTGATACATGTAAGACACTCAGTCCTGTCTGATTCTTGTAAAGTGTTCAGTAAATGTTGGCTGTGATTATAACATAATCGTCAGTGTATTTAGCCCTCCCACAAATATTTTTTGATTGTTTATATGTCAAATATTGTACTTTGTGCTTCGATTAGAACAGTCTCTGTCCTTAGGGAAGTTGCAGAGTTAGATACTTAAACAGCTAGCTGTAACGGGTTTTAAAGTGCACTGGGGACAAGTCATCGATCTTATTTTAAAGGGTCTTTGAAGGTTTGAGAAAAAGTGGGGAAGGGTATGACAAAAAAGTAATACAGTAAAAGGAAAGAAATGCCCCTAAATTGGGCCGTGCATTGTGTGTTTGTGGTCTGGATTACTGTAGACTGGTGTAGATACGAGCTTTCAGAGCAAGGACGGATGGGAGATTAGACGAATGGAGCACGGCATTTTAAAGTGTACGATCAGCCTGTTGTGTTTGGACACCAGCGGCCCTTAGGCTGTGGAAGAAGACCAGAGCTGCAATTTAGGGTTTACATAGAGGTCTGGAGAAGATACGGAGAAGCTGGTCAGAGGTGGTCTCTGGTGTCCTTGGGAATTCTTTAAATTATCTGAATGTTAATTTCTATCGTTGGTATATAAAGCAAGGTCCTTCTGACTCAAAGGAATGCTTTCTTTAGGATGTCTCTCACTGCTGTCTCAAGGAAAGGAGTACCAGTACTCTCATGGATTCTAGTGGGGTGGGGCATGTGAAATGACCTGGGGGAGTAAGGTCAAATGGTTCACAGAGTCTTTCCCTCTCCAACTAGTCCAGAGCGTAAAAATAGTTGATGGATATAGGTGTGGTCAAAGCCTTCTGATTCTTCAAAGCAGCTTTGACAAGAATGTGCATCTCTCCGAAGATAGTAGATCCCCAGAGACCAGGACAGGATATTTTATTTATTTATTTTTTAAGATTTTATTTACTTATATTTAGAGAGAGGGGAAGGGAGGGAGAAGGAGAGGGAGAGAAACATCAATGTGTGGTTGCCTCTTGTGCACCCCAGGCATGTGCCCTGACTGAGAATCGAACTGGCAACCCCTTGGTTTGCAGGCCAGCGCTCAGTCCACTGAGCCATACCAGGCACGGCAGGACATTTTACCTAGAAGATAAACTGTATATTGGGCTGTAGGATTCATGAAATCTTTGCCTGTTTCAGACGCTGACCGGAAAGGAGATTGAGATTGACATTGAACCCACAGACAAGGTAATGCCCAGCACCTCTTCGTGCCTGTCTCCCTACATGTACACGGGTTCAGATGTGCTGATGAACTTAGTCCTTTGCTTTCATGGTATCTGCATAGCTCTGTTCTTTCCACTTCCATGGTCCTACCCCTACCTACCACGAGTAGCCCCTGACTACTTGTACCCCTAAAGGTGGAGCGAATCAAGGAGCGCGTGGAAGAGAAAGAGGGAATCCCCCCACAGCAGCAGCGGCTCATCTACAGTGGTAAACAGATGTGAGTTTGGAACGGGAATGAGGGCGTCGCGATCTTATGTGAAGATGAGGGAGCAGATCCTGGAGATGGAGCAGGCCCGCTTCTTTTTATTGGTGGCCTACACCCTTTGGCAACTTGGTGAAACCTATGACCCCCTTCTCAGAATAATATTGTAACAGACGTAAAATAAAATACATCAAATTACAAAAGAAGCTAATTATACTGAGATACAGTTATCAAAATACTAAAGAGGCAAATTTGTAATATATGTGCTTTTTTATTAATACATTAAGATTGAATGGTGGGCCAAATACTACCATAATTTCTAAATATTTTCAAGATACCTGCAAACAAGTGTAATATGGTATGAAAATATTTAATTTCTGTTGTTAATAGGTTACCCATATTGCTTATACCACTGTGGTTTTTTGCCTATCTTCAAAATGTAAAGAAATAACCAGATTTCAATCTGTGGTTAGTAAAAATAAAGATGTAATTTTTTTGTCATCTGAATTCATAGACCCGCAGAAAAATCCATGAGACCCAGGTTAAGAGCCCTAGTCTACGTGTTATTTCTGATCCTTTTGGTGCTTCCTTTTCCTGCAGGAATGATGAGAAGACAGCTGCTGATTATAAAATCCTAGGTGGTTCAGTCCTCCATCTGGTGTTGGCGCTAAGAGGAGGAGGTGGTCTTAGGCAGTGATGGACCCTCTCTCCGTTTTACCTCTTTACCCTGTTCCTCGTAATGAGGCACCATATATCCTGTCACTCTCTGGGACACCAGAGAGACTGCCCCCTCTCCTGGATGCCCAGTCTTGTGTGTCTACTGGTGGGAGACTGTGAAGACCCCAGGATGCAGTGTTTCTGGCCCAAGGGGCCCTTGCTGGCTATTGGGTTTTAGTTTGCAGACCGATGTGCTTCCCTCCCTGGTTCTCAATAAAATAAAATATAAAAGATTCTTGGCCTCCTGGGATCTTTCTTCTGTTGCACAAATGTGACTGAAATCAGAATGGATCAAATGCACACCCACTTACACCAGACTGAAGGAGTAGGACAATGGAAGGAAAGTGTCCTTAGAATGATGACCAGGCTCAGTGGCAGTGGTGTATTAGAGTCAGCTCTTATCAGTTCATGAGACCTGATTACGGGTATCGCCTTCCAGCCCTATGTTAAGTAACCTCATATTGGTAGCTTGAAATTGGCCATGGTAGGTAGGAATATTTATAGAAATTGGCAAACAATACAAATCAATCTCTCCCCCAAACTGGTTGTTACATATCTATTACCATACTACTGACATGAGTGATAGAAACCAGGAGAGCAAAGTCTCATTGTGGCCCTACTGGACATTTGGGCCTGATTTGAGAAAGGCCAGAAGGGTTTCACAGATACCATATTCTTTGTGGCTGGAATATTGTTGAGGGGTCTGGGCTCTACACACTGGAAAGTCGCTGATACACAGTTCGGGTGAGGAACTCTGGACCAGTAGCTCAGTTGGTTACAGGGATGTCATGACACACCAAGGTTGCAGTTTTGATCTCCAGAGCACATGCAAGAAGCAACCAATGAATGCATAAATAAGCAGAACAACTAATTGATGTTTCCCCATCTAAAAATCCATAAATTAAAAAAAAGATTGAGGAATGACACAAGCTATGATGGGTGACGTAGGTTTGTAAGGTGAAATGAGAGACCAGTGCCAGAAGAAAGGGCTCCTTTTCCCTGATGTCTCTGGTAGAATTTGGGGAGGCTAAGAGGAGCAAAGAAGCGAAGGAAGGAGGAACTTGGAGACCATTGTGGTCCTGTGTACTGCGTGTTGGCACTTGCTGCAGTCCTTTCTCCTTTTCGCCATCAGATGGCGCTCTTGTGCAGCCTCCAGGCTCACCGCTGCGGACCGCCGTAAGGACTCTCTAACCGCGGTTTCTCTAAGGTTCCCAGGAGAGCACTCTATGGCCCTGGAGAAGGCCCCGCCTCCGTGCGCCTCTAGGAAGCAACCTGTAGGCGCAGGGGATGGAGCGGCTCCCGAAGCTCGCTGTCTTCGATCTGGGTGAGGGACCCGACTGTGTAGAATTCTGTAGGGTGCTCTCCTTTTCCAAACCCCAGTTGCAGCTCTCGAGGCCCTGCTTCCTTCAGGCTGAACCTTCCTCTTTCTTCCTTTCGCAGATTACACGCTCTGGCCATTCTGGGTGGACACGCACGTAGACCCCCCATTCCATAAGAGCAGGTGAGGCTGGGCTGGGGAGGACTGGGAAAAGGCTGGTCGGGCCGGAGCTGAGTGCACTCTCACCTTCTCCAGTGATGGAACTGTACGAGATAGGCGAGGCCAGACCATCCGACTGTACCCAGAGGTGCCCAAGGTCCTGGACCGATTTCGGGAGCTTGGGGTGCTCGTCGCAGCTGCTTCACGGTAAGAACAACTGGAAAAAAAAAAAAAAAAACTGTCAGCCTGACGTTGACAGATGCATGCGTAAGATTTCTCGTGTTCCCAAAATTTAGGCGGTGCAAATTTGCAAGTATTGTACATTTTTAAAATTATGACTGTCTGTGCCTTTTACATTTTGAACATTGGCTTGGGGTCACCTGTGTCAGAAAGGAAGGATATGGAGTAGAATAAGGGCCCAGGAAGCCTATCCATCCATCCTGGAAAAACAAGTTGATTTACCCCTAGTTATGCTTAACTTCACTTGCAGCTCTGGCCCTCTACTCTCCTGATCCCATCTACACCTTTTTGCAGGACAGGTGAAATTGAAGGGGCCAACCAGCTACTGGAGCTCTTTGACCTTGACAGATACTTTGTTCAGCGGGAAATCTATCCAGGCAGCAAGGTCACACACTTTGAGAGGTATGCGGCCGGAGATGAGGGTAGAAGCAGGGGAAGAGAAAAGCAAAGAGACTGGAGGAGCTAAGAAGCCAGTGTGGTTACCCCCTGCCCTGTCTTGCACAGGCTGCAGCAGAAGACTGGAGTTCCTTTCTCCCAGATGCTCTTCTTTGATGATGAGAAGCGGAATATTGTAGACGTCAGCAAACTGGGTACTGAGTGGTGAGAATACCATTTGGGAAATGGGGAGAAAGGGTGCCTAGGAGGGATAGGTATGAAATGAGATCTCTTTTTCTTTCTAGGTGTTACCTGCATTCATGTCCAGAATGGAATGAGTCTTCAAGTCCTAACTCAAGGATTAGAGACGTTTGCAAAGGCCCAAGCTGGACCCTGAGGTCCAATCCTATGGATGAACCTCATTTGAGGCATAAAACTGAAGGAAGTCAGGAAGGCATTTTCAGGTGCATGTGAAAAATATTAAAGTGCATTTGTGTGCGACAGAAGAAATCTTACCCACAATGTGGGGTTGTTTGTTTTTCTTACGTGTGAACCAGGGTTGGCTATCCAGAGAGGCCAAGACCAGAGCATGAGGTGTTAGACTGCATCAAGTTCTGCCTTAGAACCTGTGGCGAACCCCTTGTGTTCGCGGCATCCTCACGCTCTCTCCTGAGCTGTTAAAGGGCATAAATAACTAAATCTTCCACTGGCCCCAGGTAACGAGGTGTATTACTCTGCACATTTCCTCCCAGGAAACAAATACTTTGTTTTGAGGCGGGATGGGGGCGGCCTTTTTATACTTGAAAAAGAAGCAGCCCCTTTAAGAGGAGCGTGTGAATTTGGAGCGGGTGCCTGGCATCACGTGGCAGAAGTGGCCTCCTTGGCGCCTGTTGATGATGTCACTGCCGTGCCCCAGGAGGGATTGGCGGAGGTCTGTGTCTGAGTGAGGAGATGTACTCTCCCAGGAACAAGGCGGGAGTGTGCAGGCACGCCGTGGGCCCGCGGTGGGAGAGGACAGGGTTGCGATGAGTGGTCTGGGCCGACTCTTCGGGAGGGGTGAGCCGGGGCAAGACTGGTCGGCCGGGAGGCGCTAGCCACAGGGAGTGGGGGAGAGACCACGGCCCCTGGTGGGGAAGAAACCCAGGAGACAGGCTTCACCGCAAATCCTGGTGATGGCCCAGCAAGGCCTCTAGTGCCAACAGGCCCGCCTTGTCAGGGAGCCAGGCTGCGTCAGCCTTCCCTCCTGCACCCCAGAAGGAAGAGCTGAGGCCAGGGAAGGGACGGGAGTGGTGTGCTGGGCTGGCTCCTACTGTTTAGATTTGGCAACCAGTTTCCAGTTTTTTTTCCAAAACCTTGGTGCTTGATGCTGGGCAAGAGGGAATCTGTGGTGACAAAGGAGAGTTCTCAAAGCCCCCATCCAACGGGGGAAGACGAGCAAAACTGGCATTTACAGTATAGTGTAGCACTATATGGTGGGGATGTTCCTGAAAACTAGGGGAGCACCGGAGAAGCAGCTGTCGGGGGTCCAGAAGGCTAGAAGTATATCAGGTGGAGAGTCGAGGTACCCCAGGAAGAGGTAACTGTGTGCAAAACAGAGGCTGGAAAAAGGATGGTTATATTTAGAAGAAAGAGTAGTTCTGGTTGCCCCGTAAGTGTACCTAGGCACTGAAGGGGACAGGAAAGTAAAAGGAAGTATAAAGTTTTGGATTTTATCCATAAGCAGTAGAGAGTATGGAAGGATTTCAAGCAGGCAGGGGCTATCAGATGGGCGGGGGGAATAACTGTTTGAAGTGCAGAAGATGAAAGGAAAAATACGATCAGCTTTTTTGTTTTTCTTTAGCCCCCTGTACTTCATTCAGTTTGAACCTGTGGTGTCAGGACCTTGGGTATCTCCTGTGACAGCAAGTGGAACAGTGATTATAAAAAGCGACCAGACTTTGGTGGGGGAGTGATGGGGGGGCGGCTGTGCATATGTGGGTGTGTGGGAGGGATGTGGGGGATCTCTGTACCTTCCACTCAGTTTTGCTGTGAACCTAAAACTGCTCTAAGAAATAAAGTCTAGCTCTGACCGGTGTGGCTCAGTTGTGTGTTGTCCTGCAAAGCAAAAGGTCACTGGTTCAATCCCCAGTCAGGGCATATGCCTGGCTTTCGAGTTCTGCGCCCGGTCAGGGCACCTGCAAGAGGCAACTGATCAAAGTTTCTCTTTCATATCGATGTTTCCCTCCCTCTCTTTCTCCTTTCCCTCTCTCTAGAAAATAAATAAATAAAACCTTTTATAAAAGAGAGTCTAAACTTTTTGAAAAGACTGGAAATGACTTGAAATTCCAACCAGACTTGGATAGCAAAGGAATACTGGCTTTGCAAGTCATGTTGCCCTGTTTCAATTACTGCTCAGTCTCTTACTAGTTGTGATTTTAGACCCCCCAAATGTTAGCATCTTCATGCCTGGTTTCACATTTGTAAAGTAAAGATAATACATTCATTGCAGAGAGTCATTTTGGGACTAGGATAACACAGTCAAATGCCTAGCACGTAGTATGCACTCCATGATTGGTGGTTAATTTTTTATTCTTCACACGATATGGGCCTTGTCCATTGGACTCCAGGGAAGAAGGAGAAGGAACCAGCCCCTGAAGAGGCAATACAGAAACTGAAGGAGACAGAGAAGATGCTGATCAAGAAACAGGAGTTTCTGGAGCAGAAGATTCAACAGGAGCTACAAACAGCCAAGAAGCATGGGACCAAGAACAAGAGAGGTAACAGGGGAAGGTACCAACAGGGAGGACCCAGGTACCAAGCAGGGGCTTCTGACTCTGATGTTCAAGGTGTGGCCTGGGTCAGCTGCCCTACAGGCTTTGAGGAGGAAGAAAAGATTGGAACAGCAGCTGGCGCAAACTGATGGGACATTGTCTACCCTGGAGTTTCAGCGTGAGGCCATTGAAAATGCCACCACCAATGCAGAAGTGCTTCGCACCATGGAGCTTGCTGCCCGTGGCATGAAGAAAGCCTACCAGGACATGTGGGTATGGGGGAAGGGGCAGAGGGGGCCCAAGTACTGGGGTTATTAGCTTGGTATTGTGCTTTGGATCTTAAAACCTCTCAATGTGAATTTACAGTACGGGTACCTGTGGTGGCTACATTTATTTCAGCCTCTTTGCTTTCTGAAAGAATATCTCTTTTCTGGCTGGGGCATTCCAGCAAAGAAAGATGATTTTCCTAATTTGTAAAGACCCTTCAGAGAAGGGAGTGTAATCAGTCCCACACTCCCTGCCCAGTGTGGATTCTTGCCATTTCTCAGCCCAGACTTGCCTAGTTACAATTTTCCAGGGATCTCTTCCACCTGGTGGCCATGGATTTATCAGTCCAAAGCCCGGCAGAAGGGGTTTCATTCATGTGAGATAAGAAAGTCAGGGGGGTAGTTCCCTGATGTCTTGGCTATATATCTTTTCCTCAGGGACATTGACAAGGTGGATGAACTGATGGCCGACATCACAGAACAACAGGAGGTGGCCCAGCAGATCTCTGATGCCATTTCTCGGCCTGTGGGCTTTGGAGATGATGTGGATGAGGTGATTGGGGGTGAGGGCTTAGGACGTCTTGGAGAAAGCATGAGACCAGCCAAAACCAATGTCCAGGAGAACCGTGGGGCAATTTTAGGGGGAACTCCAAAAGCGGTATGTGTTGAAGAGCAGAAGTTTCCTTTCTTCGTCTTGAACAGTCTTGTCGTCCTCTATCCAGGATGAGCTGTTGGAGGAGCTAGAGGAGCTGGAGCAGGAGGAATTGGCCCGGGAGTTGTTACATGTGGGCGACAAGGAGGAAGAACCCCCAGTCCACCTGCCCAGTGTACCCTCTGCACATCTGCCTGCAGGGCCAGGTACTCAGCTGTTCTCATGTCTCAAGGACTTGAGAGGGTGGGATGGACATGAGGAAAAATCATTCCTCATCCCCTGCTTCCACAAAGGAACCAGGCAGAAAGGTTACACAGGTTGTTGACTGCATAAGGGTACCTGGCCAAAGGAGAATGGGGACTGAAATTCAGCCTGTGCTCCACTCAGCAAGCTGTGAGCCATGGTTTAGGGCTGCAAATGCTGGGAGAAAAACAGGCACCTTTTTTTTTTTTTCTTTAAGTTGCACAAAGATATGGGATAAACAGCAGCCCAACAAGCAGAAGGGCCACACCTTTGGGTTCATTGCTGGGGAGAGGAAATTCAGCAGGTTCTGAGTGTTGTAGCAGGGGTGGCTGGAATGTGCTGAGGCCTTAACACATCTTTCTCTGGGTATCCTTGCCCCAAAGCTCCCAAAGCGGATGAAGATGAAGAAGCACTAAAGCAGTTGGCTGGCTGGTTACCCTGATGAGTCTGGGCATGTCTTCCTGATGCTGCCTCCGTTGCTCTCTTTTCCTTAAGTGCCAAGCGCTAGGCTAAAGGAACATAGCCTTTTCGGGAGACCCTGCTAAGAGTGGTGGTATAGCCCTGCTTGAGAAAGGGTTTGTTACACTCCCATCTCTGGCTCAACTGTAAAGGGTCTTGGTGCAGGAGGAGCCTCCGAGCTCCTTTCTCTCTGCTAGCAGTTACAATGCTCTTGTCCTCAATAAAATCGGGCAGATGGAACCCTGGTATTTAAACTGCCTTGTCTGTACCTGAAACTCTTCCCCTGGTCCTTGGAGCTTTTTTTCAGGCCATGAATAATAACAGGAGTAATGAAGGCGCATTGGAATATAGAACAAATGTTTCTAGTCTCTTACCTACTAGGTTCATCTTTCAAGTTGATTTGTCCTAGAGTGTGTTGCCTGGCGCTGAGGTTGAGAAAACCGCAGTCTGTTACTTATCCTAGAAGTGGTGCTGTCTCTGCGTCTTCCCTCATCACTTCCTCCCAGTCAGCCTTTGCCAAGACAGCCTCATGATTTATTGCCCATTTTCTCTTTGCAAAGCCCATTTTCAAGGGCAGGGAGGGAGAATACAGGGATAAAGGAGCAAGTAACTTTCCTTTGTTAGAACCCATAGTTAGTATACTTGGTTTGAACTGTCACTTCTGTGTCTAGGAGCAATGAAGTGCTGTGATTCACTAGGGTTGTTTCAATAGTAAATTTAGAGGAGGAAAAAGGAACCAAGATATTTCACATAGCCTGATACCCTTTTCTTAAAGAACAAACAGCCAGGTCCTCTACCGTATGGCTTGAACATTTAAAGTGCGAAGAGTTGTAAAATAATGAACATGTATTAGCCAGAATAATGAGACTCCCTAAAGCAGGTGTTCATCTGAGCACTGCCTCTCCTGTGAGCCACGTACGAGCTACACCAAGTGACACTGTGGACTCAGCAGCTGTGGAAATTACTAGTTACAGGCTTGGGGCAGAAATCTGCCTGCTAAGGTTCCCTTCAGGAAAGAATGTCTTTGACCCCAGCTCATGAAACTAAATCAGACTTAGATTTATTTTTGGTATAAAAGATTTTTAGCCCAACGCCTCCTGCTTTGCTCTTTGCTCAACCCCCTGCCTCTCAGCCACTTTCAGACACTGATTTCCATGGATTGGTGACGATTTGCCACAGTAGGCGACTGGCACATGGCCTCAAGCAGCCTGATCTCATGGGTGGGTTGCTCAGGCTGGAACTTGAGCACCCAGGGATCCTTGATGATGTCCAGGATGGTGGCACGCTTGGTGGCTTGGCGTAGTATCTGGAGGATCAGGTTCTAAGGCAGGGGAGAGAGAGGTCTTGGCTGAGCCTCCCATTGTGCCACACAGGCAATGAGCAGGGGACCTAAGAAAGAAGCAGGATAGCCCATCACACCACTCTGATGGAAGGGGGTGTGGCTTTCATTTTATCCTGAAGAGCCTGGCCTTGAACTCGCTGGAGGGGAAGAGAAGGAAGAGCCTTGCATAGTCCCCTCTGGCCTAAAAAGATAGAAGTTGAGTCCTGCTCACCACTCATATCTAAGGAATGGAGCCCAGTGATTGGTCCTTTAAGCCCTTCCCACTATTCTAGGGCAGGGGCCAGAGTGTGAGCTGGCTCTGGGAGGGAAGAGCCTTCTCCAGGGTTGGGAGGCCTAGATTGGGTTCCCTCCCTATGGTCATCCCTGAAGCCTCAGTCCTACTGGGGGAGCCAGCACCTTGCACTCCTGGGAGATGGACAAGTTAGCTGGAAAAGTGACCTCCTTCTGAGTCTCTTTCAGCAGCTTCTTGAGATTGGTGTCATCAAAGGGCAGATGGGCAACCACTAGAGTGTAGAGGATGACACCCATGCTCCAGGTGTCAGACAGAAAAGGGTTGTAGGGCAAGCCTAACAAGATCTCTGGGCACGCGTAAGCAAAGCTGCCACAGTAGGTCTGGCTGAGGTGGTTAAAGCAGTTCATTTGTCCGTGAGAAAGGCTTTTACGCACAGCCTGGTTAGAAGGCACCATCTTGGCGAAGCCAAAGTCCGATATCTTCACATTCTCCCGCTTGTCCAGCAATAGGTTCTCCAACTTTAAGTCCCTACCAGCAGCAGAAAGGCTAGGGGTCAGGGAGAGGGCTTAGTATTAGACCCAGAGCTGAAGAGCCAGAGGCTAGAGATGAGGAGAGGCATAGTGGGAGAAATGCCGTTACAAGGCAGAGAGGAAGAAAAACCATGGGCTTGTGAGCAGAGACCAAAAAAGAGACACGATGGCACCTGAGGAGCCCTGGGAGTTCACCATTTCATAAAGGGCTCTGCTCAGAGTGGGTACTTAATAAATGTTCTTGACCGGGTGACTAAAATAGAGTGGGTGAATGGGCCTAGATACTGAGCAGGGAGGTCAGAGGAGGAAAAAACAGCAAGAAATAGAGTCATGCACAAAACCCCCTTGAAAGCCCAAAGGCCTCGGTCTGGGGGGCAGCATACTCACCGGTGCACGATGCCCTTGCTGTGCAGGTAGGCGATGCCCAGGGTCATCTGGGAGAACCATTTGCCAGCAAGGGGCTCAGAGCAGGCCCCATAGTGCTGGATCCATTCGAGGACATCGCCACCCTGAGCCAGCTCCAGAACTATGTACACTCGGGATGTGGTCTCAATGGCCTGATAGAAGTTGATGAGGTACTTGTGCCGCAGGACTTTCATTACCTGGCCCCAGAACAGTGACCCATCAAACCTGAGAAGGGAGAACCCTGGCTGTGCTCCCAGCCCTCCTGCTCTCCCGGTGCTGCTTTCACAGAACTTTGCAACAGGAGCAAACCCTAGAGAGCTGCTGGCCTGTGGGCAAACCCTGTCCTTTGCCCTTGCAATTTTTGAGGGGCTGGAGGTGAATGGGTGGGTAGAAAGAGGTTGGATTTCTATCAGATAATTTTCCTAGATGCTTACTGAGGCATTCAGTTCTGGTTTGGGGGTTTCTGGCCCTCCCCTGTCCTAACCATATGCCTTGTGAGAAGCCTTAAGCAGCTTGGTACCAGGTCCCTCTTCCAGCCCCCTTTCCAACCTGTATCTCACGGGGCAGGAACTTGTTCAGGTAGTCTTCAGAGGCCTTCTTCTTTGAGATGATCTTGACAGCCACCATGACCTTCTGCTTTGTGTAGTAAGCCTCATATACTGTCCCATAGGAGCCATTGCCAATGGCTTTGCCCACCTCATAACCATACTCCTCCATGACAGAGCGGTAGGCTGAGGTGGGTGGAGCTACCTCCTGGGTGTCTCCCTTCCCCATGGTGCTGGGCTTGCTGAGAGCGGGGAGCTTTGCTACTTAAAAGCCTCCTGTCTGCACAGAAAGCCAACACCTTGAGCCACTGAGGGCCAGGGTACCGAAGTGAAGTTAGTCTCCAAGTGCTTGCCTGTGTAGTCACACAAGTCTGGGATGGTGGGTTCAGCTCTTCACTAGGACTTGGAGGGGAGAAAAGGGAGAAGCAATTCTTTGTCTCCAGTAGCTGTGGTTACGTCTTTCTCCTCTTGGTTACGGAATTCCCCAAGGTCCCATGTTCCGCACACATCACAATTCACCTTCTATCCACCATTGGCCACAAGGCTTGAGAATGAAATGAGTTTGGAACACAGTCATTCCTGGAGGCACCTTTTGCAATCTGGTAAGAATCTGTCCATAGATCGGGTCCCTACAACCTTCGTGTTTATTGAGTACCTACTGTGTGTCAGGCCGTGATGAATACTAGGATAAAATAAGTAATAAGGCCAGTAGACCTTGTGCTCCTAGATTTTATAATCCAGCATGAGAAACACATGAGTGTGAGAATATTAAAGAGAATTACAAGGTATTGTAGAAGCATGTTCTGAGGGGTCTAACTTTAAAATTCATACTTTTTTTCTTTTTTTGGCTTAGAATAACTTTTTGGCAAATTGAGCTAGACTCAGTTGAGTGGTTCATCTGGTGGTCTCATCTCAGCTGGGATGGTTTCTTTCTGCTGCATATGGTCTCACAATCCAGCAGACTGGCCTCAGTTCCCTCACATAGTGGCATTGAATTTCAAGAGAAAAAAAAGTCACAAGGTGCATGATCAATTAAAGCCAGGCTCCAAAGTCACAAAGTATCACTTCCATACTTTTATATGAATAAAGACAATTACAAGGTTACAAGAATCATGCAGGCGGAAGGGGTGTAGAAATAGACTCCACCTCTTAACCTTGAAATGCATTCTTTTAAAAAATTTTTATTCAGTGGCTGTTTTTTTTTTTGTTTTGTTTTAGGAAGAGAGAAACATCGATTTATTGTTCCACTTATTTATGCATTCATTGGTTGATTCTCATATGTGCCCTGACCAGGGATCAAACCCACAACCTTGGCATATTGGGAGTATGCTCTAACCAACTTAGCTACCCAGCCAGGGCTGGTGAAATGCATTCTTATCTTGCCTTCCATGACCCTAAACTCTATACTTCATCCTTAAGTCCAAGGATGAAGTATAAATCTGATTTTATTTCCATTTAAAACAATTTAATATGTTCCATTAATCCCAGGATCAAGTCCAAATACTTTTGTGTCTTCAAGACTTGACCCTGCTTACCTCCCCAATTTTTCCTTCTAACATATATGCAATGCTCCAGCCAAACAGAATTGCTTTTCCATCATTGTTCCCTCTGTTCTGGCAAACTCCTGCTCTCCCTTCAGGACTTAATTGATGAACTATTTTTAAGGAAGCTTGTTCAAGCCTAAATTAGTTCCTGCCTCCTGGATGCTCCTACCCCAATACTTCCTCTGTCACAACACCTACCATAGTGACTATAATTGCTTTTTTTGTTGCATCCCCCACTAAGCTATGAGGGAGGTCGGCCAACAAGGAGATGAAGTGAGGAGTTTGCGAATGGGTTATGGAGAGTGGAAGAGAGCTGATTTTTGGAAAATGAGCAGGATCACTGGGCAGCACTGAGGACCCAACTGAGGTTAGAGAACACAATTTACAGACACATGATCTTAAGATCTTAACACATCAGTGTTAAGATCCTTGTAGCATCCTGGATATAGGTGCTTGCACATTGATACATGAATAACACAAGATTAAGGTTTCACTTGGCAGCTGCAATGAAGGAATGGAGTCTTCAAGGACACAGGCAAGAATGTGGCTAAAATGATGGAATGCAGAATCTAAGCTGGATGGGTTAAAACAAGGAGAAAAAGCCCCAAAGGGGCCGGGGGAGGGGTTGTAGGTCTCAGTGAAATTTTGGTGGGAATGACAGAACAAGAGGTTGTGGTCATTGAAGGGGTGTCTGGATTTAAGAATGGGGGGTGGAGGGGGAGGAGGCATGCAGAGGAAAAAAAACAAAGGAAGAATCAGATGTCTTATATAGTCCATCCTCCAAAATAAAACAAAAACTCCAACAACAGAGCATGCCATAGGCTACTGGAAAATTCTTTATTGACAGCCTGACCCAGTTGGCAGGACAGCTCCAAGTCCTACTGGAGGCAGATCTACATCCTTAACCTATCAAGATGAGCAGTTGTCCAGGGCACACTGTGTTAAGGAGGTCCACCCAGCCCTGCCCATCTGCTTCACAGCCAGCCCCGGGATAGGTAGCTTGGTGGCACCTCTGTCCTCCTCATGTACGGGGGTTGGGGGGAAGTGAGCCAGTTCTTTCAAGTAATGTGTGTTAGACTGCTTACTATGTACGAAAGCATTGCTAGGCCCTGACAACACCAAGATGGATAAATTAATGTAAGGAGTTAGCAATTAACAAGGGAGACTGACACATAAGAAATAAAATAACAGTAGTGAGATGAAGCGCTGCTACAAAGGCTGGAAAGATGTAAGGGAAGGCTTTACAGGAGAGGTGGCACTTGCACTGTTCAAAAGAGGTCTCCAGGCAGGTAAGTGGGAACTGTAGATAGGACAGTCTAAGCAAAGAGAACTACATAAGGCTGGCAGGCTTGAGAGAACATGTTCAGAATTTTTTAAAAAGGTTTATCTTACTCTCGTTCCAGGGAGAGGGAGAGGGAGAGGGACATCAAAGTGAGAAACACCTACTGGCTGCCTCCAGCACGCAGCCCAACTAGGGATGGAACCAGCAAGCTGGGCATGTGTCCTGACTGGGCGTCGAACTGGCGACCTTTAGGTTACAGGATAACGCTCCAACCAACTATGCCACGCCTGCCAGGGTGACATTTAGAATTTCAGTTTGAGCCTGGCCAGTTAGCACAGTTGGTTAGAGTATAGTCCCAATACGCCAAGGTTGCAGGTTTGATCTCCCATTAAGGCACATACAAGAATCAACCAATGAATGCATAAATAAGTGGAATAACAAATTGATGCCTCTCTCTCCCTTCCTCTAAAATAAATTTAAAAAAATTTTTTAAAGAATTTCAATTTGAATACAAGATAGGATTCCACACTTCTGGTCAAGATAGAGGTGTAGGGAGACACAATGTGCCTCCTCACACAACCAAAAGGACAACAATTTAGAAACAGAAAAACCACCAGTACTCACAGAAAATTGAACTGTATGGAAGTCCAACAACCAAGGAGTTAAAAGTAGATACATTCATCCAGACCAGTAGGAGGGGCGGAGTCTCCACAAAGTGGTGGCTGGTGGATGCGCCTCCCCCACCTCCCCCGCTGCACAGTGGCAGCGGACAGACCCAGCGAGGCAGGATTGTGCAGGGGTGCAGCACACAAGGTGGGCGGTGGACCGGGTGTTCCCACATTCGAGCTCAGATAAACCAGGCGAAACCAGGGAGTGAGACAGACCACGAAACCCAGGGTCCTAGCACAGGGAAATAAAAGCCTCAAAACACCAATTGAAAACACCTGTGGGGGTTGACGTGCTGGGAGAAACTCAGCCTCACAGGAGAGTTTGTTGGAGAGACCCACAGGGTCTTAGAACATACACAAACCCACCCACATGGGAATCAGCACCAGAAGGGCCCAGTTTGCTCGGGGGAAGTGAGTGAAATCCGGCAGAGAGGGGAGCAAGCGCCATTGTTCCCTCTTGGACCCCTGCCCTACATACAACATCACAACCCGGCCACTGGGTTGCCCCACCCTGGTGAACACCTAAGGCTCCGCCCATCACTACGTAACAGGTGCATCAAGACAAAAAAAAAAAAAAAATGGCCCAAATGAAAGAACAAAGTTCCAGAAAAAAAACAACTAAGCGATGAAGAGACAGCCAACCTATCAAATGTACAGTTCAAAACACTGGAAATTAGGATGCTCACAGAATTGGTTGAATTTGATCACAAATTAGATGAAAAAATGAAGGCTACACTAAGTGAAAAAAAGGAAAATGTACAGGGAACCAATAGTGATGGGAAGGAAACTGGGACTCAAATCAATGGAGTGGACAAGAAGGAAGAAAGAAACAACCAAATAGAAAAGAAGGAAGAAGCAAGAATTCAAAAAAATGAGGAGAGGGTTAGGAACCTCTAGGACATCTTTAAACGTTCCAACATCTGAATTATAGGGGTACCAGAAGGAAAAGAGGAAGAGCAACAAGTGGAAAACTTATTTGAACAAATAATAAAGGAGAACTTCCCCATCCTAGCAAAGGAAATAGACTTCCAGGAAGTCCAGGAAGCTCAGAGAGTCCCAAAGAAGTTGGACCCAAGGAAGAACACACCAAGGCACATCATAATTACATTAGCCAAGATTAAAATGAAGGAGAGAATCCTAGAAGCAGCAAGGGATAAGGGCACAGTCACCTATGAAGGAGTTCCCATCACACTGTCAGCTGAATTCTGACCTAACAGGCAAGAAGGGGCTGGAAAGAAGTATTCCAACTCATGAGAGTCCAAGATTGCTCTATCCAGCGAAGCTATCATTTAGAATGGAAGGGCAGAAAAAGTGCTTCTCAGATAAGGTCAAGTTAAAGGAGTTCATTATCACCAAGCCCTTATTGTATGAAATGTTAAAGTGACTTATCTAAGAAAAAGAAGATAAAAGACATGGGCAGTAAAATGACAGCAAACTCACAATTATTAACAACCACACCTAAAACAAAAACAAACTAAGAACAGGAACAGAACCACAGAAATAGAGATCACATGGAGGGTTAGCAACAGGGGAGTGGGAGGAGAAAGGGGGGAAAGGTACAGAGAATAAGTAGCATAGATGGTGGGTAGAAAATAGACAGGGGGAGGGTAAGAATAGTATGGGAAAGGTAGAAGCCAAAGAACTTATATGCATGACACATGGACATGAACTAAAGGGGGGGGAATGCGGGTGGGAGAGGGTGTGCAGGGTGGAGGGGAGTGAAGGGGGGAAAGTGGGACAACTGTAATAGCATAATCAATAAAGTATATATATCTTTTTTTAAAAAAGATAGGATTCCCGAAGGGAATGTATCTAAAGAAATCATTAAGATCCAGGCCTGAGACCTCATATGCCAGCTTTTTTGACTTTATCTTATGTACTCATGGTCAAGTTTTGGTATGCATCAAAATCAGAGCTTGTTAAAAAGAAATACTGATGCCCAGTCACCCATGCACCCAAGATCCTGATTTAGTAGTACCCAGGTATCTGTTTTTCATAACCTGTTAGCTGAATCTAATACACATAAAGACTCGAGAACCATTGTTGCAGGAAGAAAGACACCTTAAGTGTGTGTGTGCATATTCATTCTTGCAGCAGCAGTGTGGGAACAGATCCAAGGGGGGAGATGACGAAGAGACTAGCACAGTGGCTGTCACAGTAATTTAGGTGGGAGGATGGACCTGAACAAGACCACTGTGGGGGGCAGGCATTTGGAAGATATTCAGGAAATAAGCAGAAAGGGCTTGGTGGCCTTGATTTAGGGGGTAGTGGTTATTGAGAAAGAGGCCCAGGTTTCTGGCTTTAGAGACAGGGTGGTTGTCACTTAAAGACTATCTAAAGCCATTCTAAGCTACTTAAAAAAAATTTTTTTTAGCCATGGCTGGTGTAGCTCAGTGGATTGAGCACCAGCCTATCAACCAAAGGGTTGCCAGTTGGATTCCCAGTCAGAGTACATGCATGAGTTGCAGGCCAGGTCCCCAGTAGGGGGTGCGTGAGTAGCAGCCACACATTGATGTTTCTCTCCCTCTCTTTCTCCCTCCCTTCCCCTCTCTCTAAAAATAAATAAAATCTTTAAAAAAAAATCTTCACCAAAGAATCTGTTTATTGATTTTAGAGAGGGTGGAAGAGAGACATCAATTGGTCGCCTCCATCCACACTGACTGGGAATAGAACCTGCAACTTCTTGGTGTAGGGGAGGACACTCTAACTAAGCCACCCACCAGAGCTTGCTACTTTTTAAATTACCAAATTCATCGTCTAAAAAAACTCAACCCTCTACTTCCTGGAACTTGACCTCCTTCAGAGTGGACTGGGTCAGAGAGAGCAGATGTAGCTAATGGACTTCTCCGGCTAGAAACTACTTGACTTTCAGCTTCCTTACATTTTGCTCCCAGGTGGCCAAAGGAAAGTCACTGCCCCTGGGTCTGATCTCCAGGGGAACTCCTCTAAAGGCAGTTTCCCTTAAAATAGAGCTGAGACAGGCAAAGGTAAACTTTTTCAGAGTAATCTGCAATACAAAACTAAGAGAAGTCCAAATACATATATAGATAAATAAGAATAAAAACAGGGAAAAGACAAACGCATGGCAAGATTCTTTATCTGCAATTAACAATAACCCTGCCCAATTTACAGGGTGAAAGGGCAGACACCCTATGTCTGTGTCCCTGTACATCAGACCTCGCTCAGGCTCGCCTATCGTTCGGCCGTGGAACGGCGGTTATACAGCCAGGGAGGCCTCCAAACAGCCTCAAGGAGATATTTTATTTACGTATTTATTTTTGGGCGGTAGAACATTCATGACCCGTAGAAGTAAGAGGGGATCCAGACTATAACCCCTGTACGGGCTGTGCCTCGTTGCCCTAGCACAGCGACGCCGAAAGCCTCACCCCGGCCCGGGTTGGGGACCATGAACTGCTCAGGTCTCGCCCTCCGCAGTCCGTGGCGAGTCCTATTGGTGCAGCCGGCAAACACTTCGGGGCATCCACTAGATACCCGCACGGCCACTGCCCGGGTTCCCAGTCCTGGACAGTCACTGGGCGCGCGCGGCAGGAACTGCTCAAGGTCTCCGCCCCAAATCTTCTCGGGGACTGAGAGACGACCCGGAGACGACTCTTTTCCCGAAAAGGTGCCTGCATGCCCGCAGCCAGGCCTCCACCGCAGCCTCCTGCCCAAGAAACCGTCAGCCGGGCCACGGTCCCCTCTAGGGTCTAGGAAAAAGCTTCTCGCCGGGCAGAAGACACAGCGGTGGAGGGCGGAAGTGGTAAGACTGACGTGGCCTGGGCAGCTCTCCCGATTGCCGGGAGGGCCCCCGGCCGGGGGAGAGGCTCGCTGAGCCTTGTGTGGTCTCCGGAGCTGGGCCGGGCCTCTCTCTGCACAAAGCTCGTAGGCGAGCACGCACTGAGCGAGCGCTGGGGTCCCTCGTGGTGTAACTTCAGTTTGTACAATCAGGCACAGCGGCGGCCCACCCCACGGAGGTCGGTCGCCAGGTCCTCAACAGGCCGCCGCTAGCGCGCCGCTCTGGGGGAGACCCCAGCTGGAGCCCAAGGGCAGCTACGGGGCGCAGAGGGTTCCGGCGCTGCCTCCGCCAGCCCTTCCCGCGCGGTTTGGACCCCGGGCCTGCAGCGGGAAGGTGCAGGAGGTGCGAAGCCGCGTGGTGTTGTCATGGCAACGGGATGAGGCGCGCGCGGGGGTGGGGGGGAGGTTCCGGACCCGCGGACTGAGGGCGAGGGGAACCCGGGTCTAGGACAAGAGAGCAGAGGTGCAGCCCAGTCTTCGGGATAGAAACGTGATATGGTGTGGAGGTCAGCCTGAGGGAGGGTCGGAGAGGCCAAGGGAGAAAGTGCAGTCATCGAGCTCAGTCAGTTCAAAAGGCTTGACTTGGGGCGTCATGAGCTGATCCCTGGTTTCCATAACCTCAGGACTCCCCCAAACAGGTTCCGCTGCCTTAAGGATGACAGTCCTAGGACACCCTCGAAGTTGGAGCCGTCAGTGGCTGCCATTCCTGACACTGCTGCTGAGCACAGGCCATGAACCAAGGGTGGAAGGTGTGACACACTACAAGGCCGGCGACCCTGTCATTCTATATGTCAACAAAGTGGGGCCCTACCATAACCCTCAGGAGACTTACCACTACTATCAGCTTCCAGTCTGCTCTCCTGAGAAGATACGTCACAAAAGCCTTAGCCTGGGTGAAGTGCTCGATGGTGACCGAATGGCTGAGTCTTTGTATGAGATTCGCTTTCGGGAGAATGTGGAAAGGAGAATTCTGTGCCACATGCAGCTCAGTCCTGCACAGGTCAGCCTCTCCACATTGGCTAGAATTTATTCCTCCCTCCCAGGGACTAAGAACAGTGCATCACATTTATGGTTTTCAAAGAGTCTTTATGGAAATTATCTGCCTTGATTTCAACTGCATGTGGCAGGCAGGGCAGGTGGCATTATTTGCATTCAGTTGATGAAGAAACATACTTGCTCAAAGGTAACTTTTTCAAGACTACATGGATAGTGAATTGCAGAGCTGATGTAAGAGCCTGATTCCAAGCTTCTCTGCTGGTAATAAGCTCCTGATTCCAAGCTTCTCTGCTGGTAATAAGCTCCCAACTCACTGCTACAGTTATTTCCTTCCATACTTACCTCTTTGCCCTTAACTGGCTCCTCTACACTCTGCCTAATCTTCCCTGACATGCTATTTTCACTAGCAAATCTTATATTAGAACGCTTTTCCTTAATCAACTTTAGACCTTCTTATACTTTCCTTCTCTCCTTTTTCTAGGCTGCAACCCTGTCGATCAAACTTTTTTTGAGAAACCCAACATAGTAGAGTCTAGCCCAGTAGTTCTGGACAAGGGGCAGTTTTGTCTCCCAAGAGACATTTGGCACTGCCTGGAGATATTTTTGTCACTATTAAGGGGTGCTACTCTAGTGAGAAGAAGCCAGGGAAGGGACAGCCCCCAACAACAAATTATCTAGCCCCAAATGTCAGCAGTGCCAAAGCTGAGTAACCCTGCTCTAACCCTGTGACCAGGGAGGCCTTGTCTGATTCCTGACTTGCTCTTTGTAGGTGGAACAGCTGCGCCAGGCCATCGAGGAGTTGTATTATTTTGAATTTGTGGTGGATGACTTGCCACTCCGTGGCTTTGTGGGCTACATGGAGGAGAGTGGCTTCCTGCCTCACAGCCACAAGATAGGACTCTGGACCCATTTGGACTTCCACCTGGAATTCCATGGAGATCGAATTATATTTGCCAACGTCTCAGTGCGGGATGTCAAGCCCCATAGTTTAGATGGGTTACGACCTGATGAGTTCCTAGGCCTCACCCATACCTACAGCGTGCGCTGGTCTGAGACTTCAGTGGAGCGTCGGAGTGACAGGCGCCGCGGTGATGATGGTGGTTTCTTTCCCCGAACACTGGAAATCCATTGGTTGTCCATCATCAATTCCATGGTGCTTGTGTTTTTGCTGGTGGGCTTTGTGGCTGTCATTCTCATGCGCGTGCTTCGGAATGACCTGGCTCGGTACAACTTGGATGAGGAGACAACCTCTGCAGGTTCTGGTGATGACTTTGACCAAGGTGACAATGGCTGGAAAATCATCCATACCGATGTCTTCCGTTTCCCTCCATACCGTGGTCTGCTCTGTGCTGTGCTTGGTGTGGGTGCCCAGTTCCTGGCCCTTGGCACTGGTGAGGTGATAAAAATTAACCAGGGATTTTTCTCAAGGGTTAAATGTAAGTGGGTGATTTGTTCAGAAAAGGTCTGCAGATCTGTCCAAGGTGAGGGGCAGACCTAAGGGTGGGGCGGCTCCAGCAAGGATGTGTATATTCTAATTGTGAGTTTTCTGGACAACAGAATTGGGGGATGGTGTTTTGCTGGAGGCCTTGGGTCTGAGAGAAGGAGGCTGATTCCTCTGAAGTTGCGAGAGGAACAGGGGAGACCTAACACAGATTTTCCACTACCACCCTGCAGGCATTATTGTCATGGCGCTGCTGGGCATGTTCAATGTGCACCGTCACGGGGCCATTAACTCGGCAGCCATCTTGTTGTACGCCCTGACCTGCTGCATCTCTGGCTACGTGTCCAGCCACTTCTACCGGCAGATTGGAGGCGAGCGTTGGGTGTGGAACATCATTCTTACCACCAGCCTCTTCTCTGGTGAGACCTGGCCTTTCCATGGTGGGCGCATCACAGAACCTGGGATAGAGTCAGAGTGAGGCTTCAAGGGAATGAAAATCGGCAAAAGAAACAATAAGAAAACCATTCAAAAGACAAGAATGCATTTATTTTGCATAGTTAAAAATTATTAAGCCCTTAAAGTGTTCTAGGCAGCGTAGTAAGTGCTCAACATGCCTTCATCTCATTTAATCCTTACAATAACAACATGAAGTAGGTAATATTGTCCCCATTTTACAGATGAGTAAGTTGAATTTCAGGCTAGTTAAGTAACTTGCGCAAGATGACATCCTCCTAAAAAGTAGTGAGCCAGGTTTTAGACCCAGGCAGTACGACTCTAGAGCCTGTATTCTCAACCATTACACTGAAATAACACTCTGGGATTTATTTTTGGATACTTCCCTTGCCCTTTTTAGTTTTCTTATTTTTGAGGTGGGCTACTCCACTCTAGCCTTTAAGCTGGCTTGTCCTTTCGAACGCAGTAGTTGGCATTCTAAACATTTCATGTTCCCAAAGCTAAGGGTCTGATTTATATTCCATTACATTTAAGGTTGAACTGAGGCTTTCTAAAACAGGACCTAATCCAACGGAATGTTTCATGCTAGGACTCATTGATGCCTCAGCATGTCAGGCCTTTGGAGGCAGGTGTTATTTGTGTCAGTCTTAGATCCTTATGTAAAGCTGCCTTTTTTTCCCCAAAAAAGATTTTATTTATTTATTTTTAGAGAAAGAGAGGGAGAGAAACATCAATGTGTGGTTGCCTCTCGTGTGCCCCCATCCAGGGACCTGGCCCGCAACCCAGGCATGTGTCCCTCGCTGGGAATTGAACTGGCAACCCTTTGGTTTGCAGGCCGGCACTCAATTCACTGAGCGACACCAGACAAGGGTGTAAAGCTAATGGATAGGGAATGGGTATCAGTAAGATAAGGGACAAGAAGTGGGATGGGAAAGGTTGGCACCTACCTGGCAGCAGGATTTTTCACTCCTCTCCCCTTTAGGCCCAGTCTGAGTGGGTGCCCCAGGGACCATAATGCCTCGCGCTGACCCTTCTTCCTCTGGCGGCCCATCCTTGCAGTGCCTTTCTTCCTGACGTGGAGTGTGGTGAACTCAGTACATTGGGCCAATGGTTCGACCCAGGCTCTGCCAGCCACCACCATCCTGCTGCTTTTGACTGTTTGGCTGCTGGTGGGCTTCCCTCTCACTGTCATTGGAGGTATCTTCGGAAAGAACAATGCTAGCCCCTTTGATGCACCTTGTCGCACCAAGAACATTGCCCGGGAAATCCCACCGCAACCCTGGTACAAGTCTACTCTCATCCACATGACTGTTGGAGGCTTCTTGCCTTTCAGGTATCCTCCCTTTATCCTATGGCCGTCACTCTCAGGTTCCTGCCCTCAGCGTTTCCTTCCCCCACTCACCCTATGTACCTTAACCTAGTGTCAGTGATAACCTGTGGTTCAGCCCTACGATTAAGAGATCACTGAATGGTGAGCTCGAAACAATTCAAATGTGAGGTGTCTCACTTGTAGAGGCATTGCTCCTTTCACCATCCTCCTGGTTTCTGACTTGAGTGTCTACAAATGCTATGTGGGGTAAAGCCGATTTGATGATTTGTTCAATTTGTTGAGTACCTCTTAGTGGCGGGCAGATAATACAGTGGAAAATAAAACAGACAAGATCCCTGTTCTTGACCTATCAAAAGATGTTCTGAACATGAAATCAGCTAATCATAGGCAAAAGAAACCCCGACAAGCCAGGAACTCCAGGGCAGGGAGTGGACTGGGCCCACTCACCACACTGACCCAGTAGCTGGAGGGGTGCTGGCAGCGCACAGCCCTTTAATGCGGTGTCTCTTCTCTTCGCAGTGCCATCTCTGTGGAGCTGTATTACATCTTTGCCACAGTGTGGGGTCGGGAGCAGTACACTTTGTATGGCATCCTCTTCTTTGTCTTCGCCATCCTGCTGAGTGTGGGAGCTTGCATCTCCATTGCACTCACCTACTTCCAGTTGTCAGGGGAGGATTACCGCTGGTGGTGGCGCTCTGTGCTGAGTGTTGGCTCCACTGGACTCTTCATCTTCCTCTACTCAGTTTTCTACTATGCCAGGCGCTCCAACATGTCAGGGCCGGTACAGACAGTGGAATTCTTTGGCTATTCTTTACTCACTGGTTATATCTTCTTCCTCATGCTGGGCACCATCTCCTTTTTTTCTTCCCTAAAGTTCATCCGTTATATCTATGTTAACCTCAAAATGGACTGAGTTTTGGGTGGCAAAACTACTGCTCTTCTCTTCCTTTCTTCACGCTCCATTTCTTACCAACATCTCTTCTGACTGACTGAATTGTGTGATGGCGTTGTTGCCTTCCCCTTTGCCCTTTGGGACTCCCTTCCCCAGGGAAGTTCTGGAAATTATTATTATTATATAAGAAGTATATATTTGAACTTTTTAAGTTGCCTTTAGTTTTGGTCCTGATTTTTCTTTTTACATTTATCAAAATAAAACTTATTAAGAAAAAGGATCCTGTAGTTGGAGGGTTTGGTCTGGATATAGGAACTCGAGCCCTGCCGTTGCACGCAGTGTCCCTTAGGAAGCCGGGTCGGCCGCAAAATAAACGGAACTCGAGTTCTCCACGGAGCCTGGGAACTCTCAGCTGAAGGAACCTACCTCGCCAGGGAGTCGCTTCCGCGGCTCAGCAGCGCTCAGCTCAACGGAAGTCGAGGAACTGGAGCTCTGTGCAGGAAGCGAGTTGAATCACCCTGGCGACGGGAGGGTCGCGGAGCAACGCCCTTTCCGCCGGAAGTGGGTTTCAGAGCTTCCACGTGCTGTCCCTCCCACCTCCCGGCCAAGTAGCGGTGGCTCGGCTGCTGCCATGGAGCCCGCGGGCCTGGAACTGATCCTGCGGGAGCTACTGCTGCCGGACACCGAGCGCATCCGCCGGGTATGGGGCAGATGAGGCCGAACAGGGGCAAGCGGGAGGTTTCGGGAAAAACCCGACTCTAACTCCCGGCACCCCCCAGGCCACCGAGCAGCTCCAGACCGTACTTCGGGACCCCGCCGCCCTGTCCACACTCTGCGACTTGTTGGCCTCCGCGGCCGATCCTCAGGTGAAGCTCCTGCCCCTTCCCGCTGAGCTTCCCACAGTACGTCACTGCTCAAGCCCCCGCTCTTGCCCGGACCCTCACACGCCTGCTTCCTGGCCCTAGATCCGCCAGTTCGCAGCCGTGCTGACCCGCAGACGACTCAACACCCGCTGGCGACGGCTGTCAGCGGAGCACCGGGAGAGGTGGGCAGGGACGGGGGCGGGGCGGGGGCGGGGCGGGGCGGGGCCAGGCTGAGATGGGCAGGCAGAGAACCAAACGCCTGCCACCTGTGTTCCAGCATCAAGTCCCTGGTTCTGACGGCCCTCCAGAGAGAGACAGAGTAAGTGCCCACGTATCTTCTCCCGGATCCTGTCTGATTCCAGTCTGATACCCACTCTGGGTTTCTGCCTTCTCTTCCATCTCCAGGCTGGGAGTTGGGGGCAGGGACTTCAGTTTTAGACCAGGGGTAAGGCAAAGATTCTAAAGCTGTGTTAAATTCTTGAGAGTGTGCTGTGATGTTCTGCCAAAAAAAAATGAAACTAAAATTCAGTCTGAATGCGTTCAGGCTCACCAGATTATGCACCCATCATGCTATTGATGTCCTTTTGAGCCTCTATCTTATGTGTCCCAACTTGGCAAAGACCCTGTTCCACCACTTGGAAATTTCTCTCCTGACCACCCGATGGAGGCAGGGCCAGCATGTGCAAGGGAGGGTACTGGAAGGTGATTGGGGGTCCGGGAAATCTCTGGTGTTTGCAGGCACACTGTGAGCCTTAGCCTGGCCCAGCTCTCAGCCACTATTTTTCGGAAGGAAGGCCTGGAGGCCTGGCCTCAGCTCATGCAGCTTCTTCAGCACAGTACCCACAGCCCCCGCATCCCTGAAAGAGAGGTACTGTTACATGGTTGGTAGGAGGGAGGGACAGAGAGGCTGAATGGACCGTGTAAGTTTTTCCCTTTCGTCCCCTGCTCCTGGACAGATGGGGCTTTTGCTGCTAAGTGTAGTGGTGACTTCCCGGCCTGAGGCCTTCCGACCCCACCACCGGGAACTTCTTCGGCTTTTGAATGAGACCCTTGTTGAGGTGGGGTCTCCTGGGCTTCTCTTCTACTCCCTGCGCACTCTGACCACCATGGCCCCTTACCTCCGCACTGATGACGTGGTAAGATGTGGGCCTTCACCTTCCCTGGCTCCCTAACCTTGGGCTTTTAGGTCCTTACCCTTGCAAGATACAGAGCTACTTTAGACTCTTTCTCTGCCTGTTGTCCTTCCTAACAGTGAGAAGGGAGAGTGTGGGTGGCTGTGGCTGGACTCCTGCGTCTAGGCTTCAAGGAAGCTGCCAGCTTCTGGAGCCTGAGAATAGGCTGCATTGTGCTTTCTTGATTCAACTCATCCTTTGTCATCCAGCCTCTGGCGCGGATGTTGGTGCCCAAGCTCATCATGGCCGTGCAGGCTCTGATCTCTGTAGATGAGGTGAGGACATTTGGGCAGGAGCTCTGTTGGAAGGAGGGTGCAGGAGCATCCAGCCTGATCCACTGAATAAGAGTATGGTAACTCTGTGACTTGTCTGTCTGTCCGGCAGGCAAAGGCTTGTGAGGCCATGGAGGCCCTGGATGAATTGCTGGAGTCAGAGGTGCCTGTCATCACCTCCCACCTCTCTGAGATCCTCACATTCTGCCTGGGGGTGAGCCTGGGGTGGGCACGGACCCTGCTGTTTTTTCTGTATTTTCCTTCCCCGTTTCTGATTCGCCTTAGTCTCTGGGCAGGTGGCTAGAAACACAGCTCTGGGTGATGCAGTGCGTGTACGTATTCTCTGCTGCCTCACTTTTTTGGTCAAAGTCAAGAGCAAGGTGAGTGTCCTCTGATACACCCTGCCCCCACTCCCCATCCCTCATCTCACACCTGGGGCTTTTTGACAATCTTGGAATATTCAAAGTATTATAACTAAGATGTTTAAGACTTGTCCTGGCCTCACCCTGGTTCCTGGCTAGGAGGTGAAACTCCTGCTAGACCCCTTTATGGCCTGAAAGGCTGGGATTTTTAACATGAGTGCATCTTGGAAGCAGATTTTCGGTGACACCTTTCCAACCTTCCTCTCAAGGCCTTACTGAAGAATCGTCTCCTGCCCCCCTTGCTGCACACCCTTTTCCCCATTATTGCTGCTGAGCCCCCCTTGGGCCAGCTGGATCCAGAGGACCAGGATTCAGAAGAGGAAGACTTGGAGATTGGGCTGGTGGGAGAGACACCCAAGCACTTTGCTGTACAGGTGCAATGTGGGACAAGGGCAGGGCGGGGCATTAGGTGGCTGTAGGAGGTTGGGGGGCAGAGCTGGAGTCCAGCAAAGTTTCCCTGTCATTTTTCAGGTTGTGGACATGCTAGCGCTACATTTGCCCCCTGAGAAGCTCTTTACCCCACTAGTAAGTATCTCCATCCTTCTGGTGCCCGTTGGCCCTACCCCCAGGTGTGCCTAGTCCCCTGAGCAGAGGCTATATGGGCTGTAGTGAGTGTGGAGGGCCTGTTGCCACAAGAGTGGGCAGGCTTGTGCTGGGGTTTCAGGAGAACGCCCTGTGCTTCCCTAGATGCCCATGCTGGAAGAGGCCTTGAGGAGTGCGAGCCCCTACCAACGCAAGGCCGGGCTCCTGGTGCTGGCTGTGCTGTCTGACGGAGCTAGCGACCACATCAGACAGAGGTGTTTATTTCTGTCCTGCAGGGAGGGTGGACCATGGGATGAGGACCACGTGACCCACAGCAGTCCTGATCTGTGCTTGTCGTTCATGCCTGATTTTTAATAGTGTTTGCCCTCTAATCTCAGAAGCGTTCTGACTTGAAAGATAAATGAAAGGTTATCCCAGCTGTAGGGACCAGGGTGTGGTACCTGTCATCCGGTGATGAAGAAAGCCCAGAGGAAACAGGAGAACAGTCCAGCCCAGGGCTCTTGGTTCCTGCCCCTCAGACTATGTTCTCTTGCCCTGCCTCATTCAGACTGCTGACCCCCCTGCTACAGATTGTGTGCAAGGGCCTGGAGGACCCGTCACAAGTTGTGCGCAATGCCGCGCTCTTTGCCCTGGGCCAGTTCTCAGAGAACCTGCAGGTCAGTGGGGCTGAATGTGGGTAGCCGCCGGTTCCAAGGACCAGCTCCATGTCCTCAGGAGCCCCTGCTGCTGCTGGCACTGAGGTGTGTGCCTGGCGGTAGAGCTGACTCAAGGTCCACTCTCTCCCACAGCCTCATATCAGCAGCTATTCAGGGGAGGTGATGCCACTGCTCCTTGCCTACTTGAAGTCAGTGCCTCCCAGGCACACACACCACCTAGCCAAGGCCTGCTATGCCCTGGAGAATTTCGTGGAGAACCTAGGTAGTGAAGGCAGTTGAGGTGCAAGGGAGGGGACAAAGCTATAGCTTTGGCTGAAGGGGGCAGGATGCGCAACTCTTTGAACCACTGCCTGTGGAGGGGAGGAGGGTGTGGCAGGGCCACGAGAAGCATCAGCCTGGAGGCATGTGGGGCCCCTAGAATGTAGAGACCTGGGCTGGTGGTTAGACGGGCACCCTTTCCCACAGGGCCTAAAGTGCAGCCCTACCTTCCGGAGCTTATGGACTGCATGCTGCAGCCTCTGAGGAATCCCAGCAGTCCCCAGGCCAAAGAGCTGGCTGTGAGCGCCCTGGGGGCCATTGGTGAGGAGAAAGGGGCAGGAGGCAGGGCGTGGGGTTCACCCAGAAAGCCTAGTACCCACAGTTGGTTCTGTCCTGCAGCCACAGCTGCTCAGGCCTCCCTGCTACCCTACTTTCCTACCATCATGGAGCACCTGCGGGAATTCCTGGTGACAGGCCATGAGGACCTTCAGCCTGTGCGGATCCAGAGCCTGGGTAAGGAAGGGGCTCCCAGGCAGGGTTTCCAGTGCCAGGGAAGGGCTAATGCTCACCTGGTGTTCACAGAGATCTTTCCCGGGGCAGTGCAGGTGTCCTCTCACCGAAGAAGGCATTCCCATTGTGCCTAGGAGTAGGAGGGATTTTTTCAGCTGCCACCTTTGGTCCCTAGGCCTAGGCCCTGCATTCCTCTGGCCCAGTTGCACTTGCTAGTGCTAACCAAGTCTTTGCCCCCACAGAGACACTGGGGGTACTGGCACGAGCAGTGGGGGAGCCCATGAGGCCCCTGGCTGAGGAATGTTGCCAGCTGGGGCTGGGCCTGTGCGACCAGGTAGACGACCCTGACTTGCGGCGCTGCACGTGAGTGAGCCCTCACTTCTCCCCACTCCAGCCCTCAGTCCTCTGGTTCTGGACCATAGGTTTCCCCTGGCTCCCCCATCCTCCTGGCTATCATAGGCAGAACTCTACAACTTCTACCCGCCTCCACCAGGTACAGCCTGTTTGCAGCCTTATCCGGGCTGATGGGTGAGGCCCTGGCACCTTACCTGCCACAAATCACCACACTCATGCTGTTGTCACTGCGTTCCACTGAGGGCATTGTGGTGAGCAGAGAGGAGGTGGCTGGGCGGTACGGAAGGCCAGCCCTGGCGTGGGGTTTATCCTCCGGTCGCAGCTGAGCCAGAGTCTGTGCTCTGCCTCCACTGTCCAGCCTCAGTACGAGGGCAGCAGCTCTTTCCTTCTGTTTGATGACGAGAGCGATGGGGAGGAAGAGGAAGAACTCATGGATGAGGACGAGGAAGAGGAGGATGACTCAGAGATCTCAGGGTGCGGAGGGGTGCCATCACAGGCATGGTCAGGGGGACCCTAGCTGTGGACAAAGGCCCAGTGCCAGACTTGCTCCGGCTGGCGGCTGATTGCGGCTGCCCCCACCTCACTCCAGGTACAGTGTGGAGAACGCCTTTTTCGATGAGAAGGAAGATGCCTGCGCTGCCCTGGGGGAGATCTCTGTGAATTCCAGGTGAGCATCGCCACTTCCCTGCCTGGCACAGGGAACCCTGCCTGGAAGCCTCTTCCCACGGCCTCATGTCTGTTCACAGTGTGGCCTTCCTTCCCTACATGGAGAGTGTCTTTGAAGAAGTATTCAAACTTCTGGAGGTGAGTGGGTGGTGGGTGGAGCTGGTGAGGTTCAAGGGTTAGGGGCCCTGTGTTCGCCCTGCACAGAGGAGGCTCATTCCACCCCTCTTCATCCTGCAGTGCCCTCACCTGAATGTGCGCAAGGCAGCCCACGAGGCCCTGGGTCAGTTCTGCTGCGCGCTGCACAAAGCCTGTCAGAGCTGCCCCTCAGAACCCGGCACCGCTGGTGAGAACGGCGCCAGGGCAGGGCAGGCGCCTCTGGGGCCAGGGGGTACGTGGGAGAGGAGTAGGGCCTGACCAGGACATCAGCCAGTCATGTCCCCAGCTCTGCAGGCCACCCTGGCCCAGGTGGTGCCATCCTACCTGCAGGCAGTGTACAGGGAGCGGGAGCGCCAAGTGGTGATGGCCGTGCTGGAGTCCCTGACTGGGGTGCTGCGCAGCTGTGGGACCCTCACACTGCAGCCCCCTGGGCGCCTGGCTGAGCTCTGCAACATGCTCAAGGCTGTGCTGCAGAGGAAGGTGAGCAGGGCAGGTGGGCTGCAGGCCCCAGGTGGGTATGGTCAGAGGCTACAAGTCCAGCTACGCCATACCCCATGGAGAGGAGAAGGGACAGGAGAGCCCAGGCTGAGCTGAGCTACCTCTTCCTGCAGACAGCCTGTCAGGACACTGAAGAGGAGGAGGAGGAGGAGGACCAGGTGAGAGCATGGATGCAAACTCCGGGACCAGGCAGTGTGTCTGATAGTCTCCACAGGGTAGGATGGACAGTGCACTTGGGCTTGGCCTAGGTGAGCCAGGGCTGCTAAAAGATCGGTGATGGCTTTGAATGATACAGCCCTGCTCCCACTCAGGCAGAGAGGGTTCAGGGAAGGCTTCTTCAAGGTGGGGATTCAGGATGGGCTTGGATTGGTAGGTGGGAGTAGGAGGGTCAGAAGAAAAAGCTGGGCTATAGACAAGCCCCGCCTGAGAGGTGCCAGTCCTGTCACCAAGGGCAGCCCTCGCAGGGACCTTCGGCAGTGGAGGAGCATGTTGGGAGGTGCCGCAGTCACAGCTGGTGCTGGTGCTCCAGCCCCTGACCTGGCCCCACAGGCTGAATACGACGCCATGCTGCTAGAGTACGCCGGTGAGGCCATTCCTGCCCTGGCAGCCGCAGCCGGCGGAGGTGCTTTCGCCCCCTTCTTCACCGGGTTCTTGCCGTTACTGCTGTGCAAGACAGTGAGTGCTCATCATCTGGCTTCAAACCCCACTCCGCCCAAACCCCAGCCCCCGACTCTGTCCCAGTCCCAGGCTGACTTGCGCTCCTCTCCATTCCAGAAACAGGGCTGCACGGTGGCAGAGAAGTCTTTTGCAGTGGGTACACTGGCAGAGTGCATTCAGGGCCTGGGTGCTGCCTCAGCCCAGTTTGTGTCCCGCCTGCTCCCCGTGCTGCTGAGCGCCACCCGGGAGGCAGACCCCGAAGTGCGGAGCAATGCCATCTTCGGGCTGGGCGTGCTGGCCGAGCACGGGGGCCGGCCTGCCCAGGAGTATCCTCGGCTTGCGAGAGTGGCTGGGGTAGGATTGGGGGAGTGTCCCTGGGCTCAGGGATGGGAGAGTGCCTTTTCCTTAACTGTGGACCAGACACTTTTCCAAGCTGGTGGGGCTCCTGTTGCCCCTGCTGGCACGGGAGCGCCATGATCGTGTCCACGACAACATCTGCGGCGCACTTGCTCGCCTGCTGATGGCCAGTCCCACGAGGAAACCAGAGCCGCAGGTAAAGGATGGGGGTATGGGACAGTGCTTGGAAGCTAAGGAGAGGACAGGGCAGGAGACCAGAGCCATCTGTGTGTCCAGGTGCTGGCTGCCCTGCTGCACGCCCTGCCACTGAAGGAGGACCTGGAGGAGTGGGTCACCGTAGGGCGCCTCTTCAGCTTCCTGTACCAGAGCACCCCTGACCAGGTAACCTCCATGCTGGAGCCCTCAGGGGAGATAAATGCTCCCTTCTCAGAGAGAGGCAGAGTTGGCATCAGTTGTAGCTGACGCAGAGTGACGGTTTAGGCCGCCCTTTGACACTGCATTCTCTGCTTTCTTGCTGGTCTGCAAGGATCGGCGGCCAGTCCTATCATGTGAGAAAAAGGGCTTTCTCTCACCACATAGCATTTTTCCGAAAGGGGCCTCTATCCTGTCTGGCCATGTGTATCCCCGGGTCTGAGCCAGAAGTCCCAGCCTCCCTAAGCTGATATCCTAGACCAGGGCTCTTTCAGGCTGTGCTTCATGGAGCCTGGGTACAGGTGTGGCCACCTCATCTACCATCTATTACAATTAAAATAGTCTTTTATTGGGTTTGACTGCACCAAGTGCCTAGGTTTGGACTGATGTCCCCATGTTCCTGTGTCTTTCACCTTTGTCATGCACCTTTATGGTGGTGCTCCTGGGTGTCTGGGATTTTGATCTTGAGGTCATGACTTCAATAATTTTTTATCACAATCCCCTGTCCTCTCCCACTGTGCCCCAAAGTTATCATCATGGTGTTTCAGGGGTCCTTCTCATGTTTCACAATTATTTTAGATTCTTGTGAATTAGTATCAGGCTATAACAGCCCTAGTGGGAGACTCTGCCTCTCTTTGGCCCCTACTACCCCACCCCAGTCCTAAAGGGCTCAGGGCTGCGGCTGCCCGAGTCAGCCCGTCTTTTCCCACAGGTGGTAGATGTAGCTCCTGAGCTCCTGCGCATCTGCAGCCTCATTCAGGCTGACGACAAGATCCCACCAGGTAAGGGTGGCCGTTGTGGGCTGGGCAGGGGGAGGCGAGGAGCAGTGTAGCTTAGAGGGCCTGGGGCAACTAGGGGGTTGGAGGCCAGTCCTCCCTGGATCTCTCTCTTTCCTCACCCCACCAGACACCAAGGCTGCACTGCTGCTGCTCCTGACTTTCTTAGCCAAACAGCACACCGATAGCTTCCATTCGGCTTTGGGCTCACTGCCTGGAGACAAAGCTCAGGAGCTCCAGGCCATCCTGGGCCTCACCTAGACTGTGGGCTGCAGCCGGGCCAGAGAGAAGAGCCTGACCAGGCCCCAAGACCACCAGTCAGCCCAGTTCCTCCTCATGCCTTACCAAAGATTCTAGAGACCCAGCTCTGCTTGCTGCCTTATGGGGCTGCTGTCCCTGGGGCTGGATCTGCTATGCTATGAGACAATACAAATGGAGACATGACAACATACTGTAATAAAGGCAGTTCATTTTCTGCTTTAAACAGTAGCTCTGAGAGCGGAGATAGAGCTTCATGTCTAGAAAGGAGGCAGGCAGGGCCTACTAAGGCAGGAGGTGGTTTAAGGTAGCTGGTTTCTTGGCAGCTCTTACACTGGATCTAACCAGAGTGGAATCGGGGCCCCGGCTGGATCAGAATGCGCCCGTATGGCTTCTCTTGTTCCATGCGTAGGATCTGCTGGGCTGCCAACACTGTCAAGACAGGAAGAGTGGGCGGGTCCGGGGGAGCTCCTACAGTGGCCTCTGGTCTGTGTGTCCCCCTCCACATGCCCACACTCACCCAGGAGCAAGTAGAAGACTCGGGCGGCCATCCTGCGAGGGCTGAGAGGTGGCACCAAGCTGCTGAAATCTGGCTCCCTGTTGGCCTGCAGCTCCAGTGCCACTGCCCTGTAGGGGTCAGGAACCATTAGCTAAGGCCCCATGCTGGGCCTGCCCAGTTGAGGCACCCCCCCCTTGGTACCTGTGCACAGCCTCGAGTGAGAGCAGCTCAGGCTCCGGAGGCAGCTCCAAAGGCATCTCCATGGGCACCTCAGGGAGTTCGGGCACCACAGGCAGTGCAGGGGGCTCTGGCTGCTCCACCTCAGCCCAGGCCCTGGGGGAACATGGGAGGCAGGTAGGGAAGGGAAGCGGCAGCTGTGATAGTGACCAGGGACATACCATCCTAGCCACTGCCCCGCCTGGCCGGGGCTGCGGCCTGAGCTCACCCAGGCTAGCTGCTTACCACCGCTCTTCTGGGGGAATGAGGCTGATCTGGGTCTTCTCTTCCTCAGCTGCTTCTATGGAGAGCTCTGTTGGGGGAGGGGGAGGTCCTGATCCAATCTGCTTGGATCTCAGCAGTTGGGACCCAGTCAGACTGGATGCCCAGGGCTGGGTATTGACTTGTTATAAGCACCCAGGAGGGAGAACTGATGTGTGCTTTCTGTGTTAAACACTCCCTCTGACAAGCTGTCAGCAGTTGGGGTACCAGTGTTCTGGGACAGCGTTTAGGGTGGTGGTCTTTACCGCCCCTTCCTCAGGGGCTTACCTGAGGACACCATAAGGGGCCCACTGGGCTCCTGGGCCTCCCTCAGGACCTGGAAGTGAATGAGAAGGACGACGTCAACATCACAGAAGCACTTGGGGCAGGAGTGAAGCGGCCCCCACCCTGAACCAGCCTAGGCTCTCAGATGGGACCTGATGCCATTGGCTCGCACGGGCAGAAGACAGACTGCTGGAGCTCGAGGGAAATAGGTCCTTCGGGAAGGAGTGGGGCTGCACTTACCTCGATATCACTCGGAATTTCAATCTTTTTCCTTTCCTCCTCAGCTGCTGCCTCCCTCTCAGCCTCCTCTTCAGGCTCCAGGGGCGGCATTCGCCTGAGTGCCCTTGGGGGTGGCTGAGCACAGTGGGTCCAGAGAGCCATCAGTTCTGGGGGTTGCCAGCCATCTGAGAGGGGACAAGGTGGCAACAGGGACAGGGTTTGAGGCATTCATGCCAAGAGTGAGGAATATGGGGTTAGAGGATCCCACATGCCAACTCCCACCACTCTTACAGTAAGCTGGGGTTTGGAACAGCTCCATGGGGCTTCTGATGGCCCTCTCCGGGGGCTGCACCATTGGCTGCGTGGGAGGGAATGCACAGCCCAGTTAAGAGGGAGTCACTGCACTGCCCCATCACCTCTGCAAGGCCTTGTTCCAGGGCCTCTGGCCTTCCAACCCTTCCAGGCACACGCCCCTGCCTACTGTGCTCGTTGCTAAAAGTAGGACTTGCAACTGGTGCCAGCAGATGTGCTGGGCAGGGTCACTGAAGGAGCATGGGGAGTTATGTATGTGCAGACCCCCTGGGCATGCACTTAGGGGATATTCCCAGTGCCTCCCCAGGAGTTTACAAGGCCTAGCATGTACCTGCTCTAGGCCCTCCCTGTCTCCCTGCAAAGTCTGGGCTACACTTACACACTCCCAGCAGTGAGCTCTGGTTTGCAGTTGTTTCTGGAAATCCTCCCGGGAGATCTGAGTCTCCTTGTCCCAGAACAGTAACTGGCGGCGGCGACCACGACGGCGAACAGGTGGGAGGGCTGGGGGCCGCCTCTGTTGAGCGGGGAGGGAAGGTGGGGGCAAGGCTACCAATTACTCCTTTTCCTGACATCCTGATAGACTGCAAACAGGCCCTGTACTGTTACCGCAGAGGAAAGGGCTTGGGTGGGCCCTCAGGGAGCACACGCAGCTCCTCCTACCCTGCAGGGGCATACCCATCTGGAAGTGCAGCTGGTTAAATGGTGGTACGGGCAGGGCCACCTTTTACTAATTTGCACGAAGGCTTGTGTAGGCTAGCAGCGGCCTGGGGCTTGGGGGAGCTTAATGTGGGTGAGGAGGGTGAAGAAAAGGCTTAGAAGGGCTACTACTCACCTCTGGGCTGGGTGGCGCTGGGAGACGCAGCTCCTCCGGGAGCGGGGGTGTCACCTCTGCAATAACACACTAGGTCCTGCCTCTGCCTCACACCCTCCACCCTCAGATCCACCCAGGCAAGAAGCTAGAGGGTCCTACCTTTAGCAAGTGGGAATACAGGGCCCTTGTCTGCAGCAGCTGTGCAGATGCCCCCAGGAAGGATCCAGGCATGGTGGCTACTCACCAGCAAGCGGGACCTCAGGCTCCCAAACTGGTGGCTTCATCTCCTCTGGGGCCAGGACTGGGCCTGGAAGTGGCTCTGCTACGCCTTCCACCCTGAGGGAAAATGGGCAGGAAAGATGAGAACACTCCTCCCAGCACTGACCCCCTACCTGACCCAGGGGTTCCTGCCCTTACTGTGGAAGAGCTGGAGGTGACAGTGAGGGAACGGCAATTTCCACTTCTGGGGCCCGGGGCTCCTCTCTGGACACTGCAGAGAGAGAAGATCAGGGTTCGGCACACAGAAGAAAAGGGATGGAGGGTGGCCCAAGCCCAGACTGCCCATGCCCAGGGCCTGACTGTCCGGTGCCAGGCAGGCCCCACACTGCTGGCCAGGCCTGCCTCGTTCCTCCAACAAGATAGCTTCATCTGGCTCAGCAATGAGCAGGTCCAGGTCTCGACGGCTAATCTCTGGGATGTCTGGTTCACCCTGTTGTAAGAGGAAGGACAAGGAGAGGGTACTCATTCCGTTTCTGAAAAATAGAAGTGGATTCAGCAGAGTGAGTCTGAGAGGCACGCCACAGGGCCAGGCCAAGGAAGCCCAGTGGGTGCTCAGGTGCCAGAGGCAGGGAGATGGAGATGGAGAAGGCAGAGGAGTAGATGCAAGGGGGGCTGGGCTGTCAGCAGCAGGACTCTGGCCTTAGTCTCCGTGCAGGGGGACAACTCACTTCGATCGGCAGCATACGTATGGGCTCTGCCTCCTGGAGCGTGATGGCCTCGGGCGGCAGCACAGTGACTGGGATCCTCTCTGAAGGGGCAGGGAAGTCACATGAGCCCTCCATCTCTTTTCAAGTTCCCACCCCCACATGAAGCAAAAGCATGGATTCTGGAGTCAAGTCAGTCAGGGTTCCAGTCAGGCCCAGGCCAGTCACTGGCCATTTGACCCTGGATATGCTGCTTAGTCGCTATGGACTTCACTTTCCTCCTCTGTAAGATGGGGATGGGAGTTCTGATCTCACAGGACTCTTGCGAGGCAGTGATGAGGTTACACACATGAAGTGCCCCTCACAGGGCCTGGCTCTTAAGAGCAGCTCAAAGATGGTTATTTCTTCAGTTGTCAGAGCTTCCTATGCCTCTCACCAGAAAAAAGGCTCTCTCTGCTCACCTGGCTTCCCTGGCTCTGCAGGGACTTCGGGAGGGATCTCCTCAGGAACTCTCTCTGGGGTGACAGTCTCCAAAAGGTGCCGAATCTTTGGGGACAAAAATAGGTTTCAGCTTCAGTCCCCTGCTTTCCCACTTTGCAGTCTTACTCACACAATGGACTGTGACACCCCTTATGCCTAATTCTGGTATTAGCGTGCAGTGAACTCACTTGCCATCGGGTCTCCTGTTCCTGCCCTCACAGACCCCATCACCCCCCCCCCCATACCAGTTATGTAGCCTTTGACAATTTGTGCAAGAAGCTCTGCATCCATATATCAAGCGTTGAGGAAAAAGGATTCTTGATCTTAAGGAACATATGGTTTAGTGGGGAGACCAGTTTGTATATGACCCTAGCAAGTGCCAACACAGACTAAATAAAACAAGGCCCTATGTGCTGAGATCCAGAACAATATTTAGTTCTGGCTGGGAGTGGGATAGAAACTTCATGGAAAAGGGTAGCATTTGAGCGAAGTCTGTAAGGATATGTAAAATTTGACTACTGAAGAATAAGGGGTGACCTTATGGGCTTATCAAGCAAAAAACTGAATGTGGCATCTTTGGGACCAGCGGCCAGACTGGAGTGTTTGGGAGCCAAAGATGCCCAGAGAATGTGTTGAGATGCCTGGGGATGGCTAGCTCTGGACCAGGGAACAGAGAGTCCTAAATGCTAGTATTTTGTTTGCAGTGGGGAGCCACTGGAGGTGTCTTTGAAGGAGGGGAATAACACCTGTAAGTTGCAGAGGTGTCAGGAATGGCTGGAGAAGGACATGGGTAGGAAAGCCTAGTGCCGAGGGATAATGAGGGCCTGGATTAGGGCCTTGGAACAGTGTGGAGAGGAGTGGGGACAAGAACGGCCTCCGGGCTGGGCCAGAGTGAGTAAGTGGAGCAGGTTGGTTTGGACTGGTCCACCATGGCAGTCCTGCGGCAAGACTCTTGCGGGGCAGGTATGCGGAAGCTCCCTTCCCTCACCCCAGTGTCAGACTGGTGCAGGAACCGCACTCCCTTCCCTGCTGTCAGCCCATCAGCCTGAGGTGTCCCAGGGGAATGAGCCCCACCTGAGGTATATTGAAGGGGCTGGGAAGTCTGGGATCCACAGACATCATCCCAAAAAAGGGGTCTGGAGCATCTTCCAGGATCTCCATCATGTCCAGGCGGTTAGGAAGCAACAGGCTGGGTCTGAGAAAGAATGTGGCTGTCAAGGTCTGAGGCTGAGATGAGCAAACACCAAGCAGGGAGGTTCCCCAGAAAAGGCTGGGTGGTCCCAGGCCCAGGGGGACACTCACAGGTCAGTGTCCACCATATCTATGCGGATCTGCAGCTGGGCACGGTGCAGGCGCTCCAAGATGTGCTGAATGTCCTCTGTGGACAGGGAACGCAAAATGGGGAGAGCCAGCCTAGCCGAGGGCCACTCACCTCTGCCCCACCTCGGCAGAGCCTTCCCAGTCTTACCTACGAGGTACTGGCATTGTTGTGAGTAGACCCGGATCACGCCGATCTGGAGCTGGGCTGAGAGGTAGAGAGAGAAGCGGGGGCGCGGCAGGCCAGGCTGGGGGGGTTCCACTTGTACCAGCACGTAACTGAGGATTTCCTCACTAGGAGAACAACGTGCCCCGATCGCCGCTAAGCCTGCGCGGAGAACCAGCCCCACAGCCTTGCCCCCCTAATCCACCCCCTAACCCACACCAGCCCCAGGTCCATTTTCTGGGCCTTACCAGGTCTTCACCACATTCACCTTCAGGTATTCACGCTTCACCAACCGGCTGCCACGAGTCGCTGCCAGCCTGGACCGGGTGGGAGAGGGGATGGGGGCGGGGAGCTGTCAGGCCAGGATCTCAGGGCACCCCTCCTAGCTCGCCCACACTGGCCCAGCCAGCTTTTACCAGATGGTGGCGAAGCAGCCAGTGTGGCGCTGAAGCACATTGGGGTAGTAGAACATCGTCCCTCCAGGGTTTCACCCTCTCGTCGTCGTCTACCACTTCTCTGTTCGTATATCAATCCGAATTCTTCAGGACACCGGATTTCCCTCTGCACTGTTGGAGAGAAGTAAGGATTTGGATAGGTGGGGAAGTGGATGGACCCAGAATGCCAAATAAATGAGCAGATAAACATGCGGTGGATAAATGATTTAGGAGACAAGTAAGGTGTCAGTCCTTGAAGGGTTCTCACACCATGTCGGTGCTTCGAACTTACGGGAGCAGTATGGAGATGCAGAGCTCCTGAGGAGAGTCCTGGCAGTGGCCCAGACCAGGTCCCGATCGTGGAGGCCCTGCGCAAAAATGTCTGGCTCTGGGCCTTTGCTCTCAGCTTGAGCAGCGACGGTCTCACCCAGTCGCCCCCTCGCGGGCCTAGATCCCACCGCAGGGATCATGCACTTGGGTGCTCTGCGCCCCGCTCCTCAGCAGCAGAGGGTGGCCCCCAGAACAGCTAATGGGAACAGGGTTGGCGAAGCTGAGCTTGTTCCAGACGACAAGCTACCTGCCAGGGGTCAAGGAGATAGGCCACCCCCCCCACGACCCACACACACAGCCCAAGGTCCTGTGAGGGAGGAACGAACCAATCGGCAGAACCCTGCGCGCGGCTGGGCCATTGTGAGGTGTCCTGACCAATGGGCTCTCGCTCCCTTTGGTAGCAAGGGTTTCTAGGAGGCGCTTCTCTGCTGACCAATGAGCGGGGAGCAAATCCCAACCTTTTCTTCCTCCAGCCTGGTAACAAGGGCATTTCACCCAGTAGGGTCATGTCTGGGGCAAAGGCCTTGGCCCTGAACGGGCGCCTGACTTGTGGCTAGACCTTGCCCTGCCCCCACCAAAACCTACCAGGTAGCAATTGTTTGGTACGTTTTTGTGCCAGCTTTGGGTCTACCTTGAGCTGGGCAGGTAGAAACGGTGTGAGGTGGCCTGAGAGCCACCACAGGTCGATGGGGAAGCCAGATTTCACAGGAAGTAACAGGGGACTTGCCTGGTCATTTCCCAAACTTGATCAGTTTAGGTTGTGGGCATGCCTGATCTGCCTGTTTTCTATTGTGAATGTTCTCCTGGCTGAAATAATTTTAGCTTTGTTGGATGTAGGATATATTCTCAGCATCCAAAAGCCATTTGTCTCAATTATTTGTGTAAAATAAATTATGTTCCGGTTACAAACTTCCCTTGTCTCCACACCTCCTGCCTTTGCACAGCCATTTCTTTGGTTTAGATGACCTTCCCAGACTCAACTCCAGGGCATGCTGGGTCTTTTTAAGACTCAGCTCTCATTGCAGCCCAGCTGACCCTATTTTATTTTGTTCTTTTAATCTGAGAGCTCTTAAGATTGGGGTCTTGTGTTTTCAATTAGTGCCTGGAACCTAGTTCAGTGAATATTTGTCAAATGACTGTGCAATTACACTAAACTTACAACCACAGAGTGTCCAGGCTAAAAGGGATTTCAAAATCTAGTGCAAACTTGGCCTTTGCAGATGAGAAAACGCAGGCCCATACAGACTCTTTCTCCTGGACCACACAGCTTTTAGTGACAGCCTGGTTGGAACTCTGCTCTCTTGAATTTCAGTGTTCCCAATCCCCATTTCACTGTGTTGGCTGAATTGGCTTCTACAAAATACAGTTGTTTCCATCACTGTCCATAAGTTGTCAGTGTTCACAAGTGTTCACATTGGGACACAAAGATGATAAAATGGGGCGTCCACCCTTCAGGTGCCTAGAACCTATTTTGGGAGATAATTTGTCCATTCATTCATTCAACAACTATTTATTACATTCCTACAATGTGCCAGGCACTCCTCTAGCCACTAGGGATAGAGCAACAAACAGAGCAAGACCCTGTTCTCATGGAGTAAGGAAGGAGAGGAGATAAACTAGTAGACAAATGGAAATATACGAAGTGGCCAGTGCTATGAAGGAAAATGAGGCCGCATAGGAGAATAGAGAGTGGCAAGGGCTGCTAGTTAGGTAGGGGACCCAGGGAAGGAAGGGGACAAGTCATGTGCCTACCTGAAGCAAGAGTATTTTAGACAAAAGAACCAGCAACTGTAAAGGTCCTGGGGAAGATATGTGTTTGGTGGGTGCAAGGAGCCTGGAGCAAAGTGACTGAGGAGAATGGCAAGGGGTGAGGTTAGAGAGGAGAGTGAGCACATCATAAGGACCATGGAGGCCATTGTGAGGACTGGGCTTTTAACCTGAGGTGAAAGCCAATGGAGGGTTCTGAGCAGGAGTGACATAATGAGAGATTTATGTGTTAAGAGGACCTCCACTGGGTTGAGAATAGGCTGAAGGTGGACAAGAGTGAAAGCAGAAAAGAAGATGGAGAATGAAGCAGGAAGAAAAAGTGTGAGAGGTGATGGTGACTTGTTCGGAGGTGCTGCTGGTGGAGGCAAGGAGAGGTGGTCAGAGTCTGGGTAGCTTCTGAAGGAGCAATGACAGGACTTGCTGGTGGACTGCATGTGGGGCATGTGAGGTATGAGACAAATGAAGTCAAAGAGGTAGCAGGTACAAAGGTCCAGGAGGGATTTCAGCAAATTGAGGGCACAACAGGGCTGTGCACCTGTGCACGCAGTATCTGATTTCATCACCGCCAGTACAGATGCCTGTGTAGGTTCCTGGAGGAGTGTGGGAAAGACGGAAGAGAAGGCAGGCCTAAGGAGGAAGAAAGACTCAAATAGCACTGAAGCAAGATCCTTGAGGATCGTCACGTACAGGAAGGGGGAAGCTGGAGGCCGTGGTAATCAGGTAAGTGGTGACTTAGGTCTGAGTTATTCTGCTGGAATTGAACGTACAGAGAGGAAGGATGACAAGTGGCCTTGTGAAGAAAAAATTTCGTTTGGTGGCAAAATAAACACTGGTGAAGGAGAGGAGTGTCAACTGATCTGGACCCCTCAAAGCTCTGAACAGTGTTGGTGACATGGCATCCTAGGCAGCTTGTCTTGCGGGGCTCAAGCAGAGCAAGGAAACCAGTTTGGGCGTGCAATCCAGAGGAGGTGACAGGGCACCATGTGCTGGGAGAAGAGGCACCGGGGCTTGGTCTGCCCCAGGCACAGAAGGTCCAGCAGACCCTAGGGCCTCTAGCCCATGGTTTCAGATCAATTTCAAGTTCTCCTGTTCATTCAGACCTCCAATCTAGGGTCCTACCCTAGGCCTTTTGTGATGGCCCAAATCAGACGCCTCTGACAAAGAACTGTGGAATCCGGGTCTTCCCATGTGAAGCTGGTGGCTACAGTGGTTGCAGGCTGTGCCCCTCTTGGTGGCTGACCCTGATCCTAGTCCTGGTTGCATAGAGGGTACAGCGAGCCAGGCTCAAAATCTGCAGTGCCCAGCCTGCTTCCTCTTGCTCACCAGAACCTGTGGGTGGAGAGCAAAGGGCCCCACGGATGTCAGCAGGAAGAGAATCCAAGTGCCCTACTCTCGAGTTACATCTCTGCTACCTCCCTATGACCCCTGCTGCCTTATTCTCCCAACAAATTAGATACTGATTCCTTTTTCAGTAAAATTTTATTTTAAATCCTTAGTGAAGATTTAAAAAGAAAATATAAAGTGCTTGGCTTTAGGGTTGGGGGAAAAGGAAATGTCCCCCTGAGTTCATACCATTTCCTGGTTCAGTTCCTCAGAGATAAAAGAGGGTATATCTCAAAAAACAACAAAACAAAAACAAACAAACAAAAAAAGATAAAAACCAGCATGATGAGTTCAAGGACATAACCATCACAGACAACCACTAAGAATTATCACCAAGGGAGGCAGGTCAATAATGTGGAGAATGAGTCTCTTTCAAAGGAAATAGGAAGAACAGAGAGGAGAGGAGGAAGGTAGGTCCCCCAGGCTCTGCACCAGGGACAGAGTGGCTGTCTGGTCCTCTGGAGTCTCCTGCAGTAACTGCCGGGCAAAGGCCTGCTCCATCTGTGCCGGAAGTAGGGGGAGAGGGTATCATGAGCACAACAGGCCAGGCACTACCCCCATCCCACCCCAGTAGGCCCTTCTCCTCCTGGGACCCCCTTGCCTGAATAGGCAGCTGTTCTTTATGTATGTATGTATGTATGTATGTATGTATGTATTTTTAGAGAATGGAGAAGGGAGGGAGAAAGAGAGGGAGAGAAAGGTTCATTAATTGCCTCTCGTTCACATCCCAAATGGGGTCTGAACCCGCAACCCAGTCATGTGCCCCGACCAGGAACTGAACTGGTGACCTTTCACCTTGCAGTATGACACCCAATCAACTGTGCCACACCAGTCAGGGCTAGGCAGCTTTTCTTACCCTGCCCTGAACTTACCTGCACTGAGATAAGACTCTGTGGGGTGTGGTTGGGGCTAGGGTCCTCCTCTAAGAAATTCAGTGTCACCTGGAACTTGGGTTGGGGGCCCAGGCCCTGGAAGTACCTCTGTAAGTCTGAAAGAGAAAGGGTCAAAGGTTGGAGGAAAGAAAAAAGAAGGGAGAGGGCCACAGACAGGGAGGGAGGAGAAAGAGAGGGGCAGTGAGGCCACTCAGAGACCAAAGCCAGAGGAGGAGCTGCAGGATCGCAAGGCTGCTGCCTTGTGTGAGGAGAAACTCTAGGAACTAAGTGGCTACTCGCCCATATCCAGATGGGGAAAAGTTCTCCCTCCTCCAGTAGGAAGTACTGTATTTAGCGGAAGGCAGCTGTTACACAGCCTGGAATGCTGTCTGCTGGGAGAGTTTAGAGTCCTCTCGGCAGCTGCCCTGACTGTTAACTCAGAAACGGCCACCGCTTGGTTGCTTGCTCATACTATCCTGGCTATGCTAGGGCCCCTATGGCCCTGGGAACACTCATGCTCTGCGTCCCCTCTACTCCTGGCCCCTGCTCCAAGGCCAGGTTTAGAGTTGAGTGGAGACAGGAGGTGGCATTCCAAGTGTAGATGGGACGGGGCAACCTGAGAGGACACCTGGAGTGTGGCAGGGCCAGGATGTGACATGTGCCAGCTCCCCTGAAGGCGTGGATGGGCACATGTGCCGGTGTGTGTGTAGGAGAGAGCCCACAAGGTGCACCTTCCCATGATGACTGTATGCTTCCATGCGGCGGTGCTCTCTGAGCTGTGACACTTTTGTGTGCTGGGCTCCACCTGAGCCCATCTTCCGTGGCATGGGCTGCGGAAGGAGGGCTGTCGGACAGCTGTCAGGGCTGAGCATAGGGCTGCACAGGATGTGCACCTGGCAAGTGCAGAGTGCCATGCATGGGCTGTGGCGGTGGGTCTGCTGGAGGGAGCACATGGTGGGGGCAGGGCCCAGGGGGACTGAGGGGAGGGGGAGGGGGAGGGGCTCAGGGGCTGGGCTGCAGGAACCTCACCTCTGAAAAAGTGGGTGGTTCTGAAGAGCTCCACACACTTGTTGGGGGGCAGCATATGTGGGCCAGGACCAGGCGGGGACTGGGGCGCGCTCCAGGAGATGGGAATGGGGCAAAGGCGCTCCACGAAGAGGCCTCGGGAGTTGCTGGCCACCAGGACACCTTTCTCAAGCTGGCTCAGCAGGCGATGGGTGGGCTCTTGAGGGCCAGGCTTGGGAAACACCACCTGTTCCATGCTGCACTGAGAGTCTGAGGGCTCGGCCACGAGGCGGCAGTCCAGGCTCTGCACCTGGGCCTCTCCCACCACCTGCCCATTGTAGATGAAGGTGAGCAGCAGCGAGTAGTCTGCAGACAGAGAGCAACCAACTGTACCAAGTGCCTCTCCCCAGAGGCCCACCGGGTCAGCAGGGGACTCTGGGAAAACAAAGAGGGGCTCCTTGCAAATCCAATGTCCTCATTTTTCTGCTAAGGGACATGAGGCCCAGACAGGAAAACCAAGCAAGGGTTGGGGAGGACAATGCAGGCTGTAGGGTAGGGGCAGCAGCTCTACCTTCTGAGGTTACAGAAGTCACCCTCCCTCCTCCTTATGCCCCTCATCCTCACCAACAAGGGACCTCCTGCCAGACCTTCCCATCACTCAGAAGAGTAGCTGATACACAGATTCCCATGGGGGCCTCAAGGCTCAATGCCCAGGGTCTTACAGTTTACAAGAAGATACCAGAGATGGGGCCTCTGCTTAACCCATAGAAATCAATGTCTCAAAGTGGATTTCCAGGAAACAGAATGCAGAGGGGGTATTCTGAGAAGCGAGCTGTTTGGAGTCTGGAGTCTGGCCAGGTGCGCTGCCTGGAAACCAGTGCCTGTGCCTGGCTAAGGTGAGCCCAGGTCGCTGCCAGCCCTGACATGCATTAGATAATGCATGTACAGTCCCAGGGAGATGGCCTGCGGGGACTGGGAGCAGGGGTAAGCCAGACACGCTGAGTACCTGAGTCTGGAGGGGGCAGAAGCTCCAGAGACACCTGCTCTCCTTGGAAAGGGGCCTCATTTGTGTCTGCACCTGGAAGGGAGAAGGCGCATGTCATTCAAAGTGGGACTGGGGAGTTCAAGGGGCAGAGGGTGTGGCAAGGGCGATGACAAGAGGCGGGGGAGGTGGTACCTTCCTGAGGCTCAGGGCTGTTGCTACTGCTGCTCCCAAAGTCTGAATGGCCAGCTCCCCCATTGGCCTCCACCTTCTCCTGCAGACATAGTTCCTGTCGTTGGCCTCCTCTCCCCCTAGTTACTGTCCTGCCCTCAGGCCCACAAAGTTCCCTTTGCAGTTCTTACGTTTCTGAGGGGGTCCTGAAGCAAGGAGGGACTGAGTATACAGTTCTTCATGGTATCTTGGTTCTCCTCCCTCTCAGGGGACACAGAGCTGTGGTGTCTCTTTGATGATGATTTCTGGGTTGCTGGTGAAGCTGCAGAATGTGGGAGAGAAAGGTCACAGTCTTAGGTGGGGATGGAGGGTTGGGGAGTGAGAGGAGGCAGTGTAAGGATGGGCAGGACTGGGCAGAGGAACCTGGGGAGCAGCTCCCCAAGGACAGGGACAAGGTAGAACTCTGACTGAGGGGCCTGGAGGGAGCCCCAACACCCGCCCAGGAGGCTCCTTCTAGGAGTGGTGGGCAAGGGGACACTCACCAGGGAGGGTTCCTGGTGGCAGCAGTCGATATACCTTGTAGGGCTCAGCCCCGTCCCTATGGCTATTCTCAGGAACCTCCTCAAACTCAGTACTCTTGTTGAGAGCACAGCGCAGACGAGTCTTCCAGATGGCAGGGCCTTCCGTGTCTCCCTCCTTGTACTTTCCCTTAAATATCGCCCAGGCCTTGGAGACAGAAGTGAAGAGAGGAAGCACGTCACAGACTGCAGCAACACGCCACCAGGGCCAGCGTCCTGGAAGTGCGGCCCAAGCACTTGCACAGAAAGGCCTGTGTTGGGCTCATGCTTGGCTGCTGCCAGCTTGAAATCCTTACTAACATTTGCATTTTCATCTTGCACTGGGCTCTGACAATTATGTAGCTGGTTCAACCCACTGATCTCCCCTTTATCTGACACCTGGGCAGACACAACCCCTGGAGCTTCAGTGTCAACTCTACCCCTCACTTGGAAGGAGGGGCTGGTTCCCAGGGCCTTTCACCTTGAAAAAGGCAGCATCCTGGTCCTCCCGGAAGTCCTGCTTGCCTGCATGCTTCCAGGGAATCCGGAACATGGTCTTAGCTGCATCTTCCCAGCACACCCCTGGGAACTGTCCACTCTCCACTTGCTCCACCACCCAGTTCCGGAGCTTTCGGGTGCAGCGTGCCCTGCCTGATGCCATCCTGGGGATAAGAGCAGCAGGCAGCATCAGTAGAACCAACCAACACTTTAGGAGGTAACATCTATCTGCTAAGGTCCTGGCCATTTGGGTTGTATTCTGCCTGGCAAGGACCCCCAAAGAACCCATCCTTTTTTTCTCTTCAGACATACCTCAAAATTCTCTAAGTCCAAATACTTTTGTTTCTGCCATCACTGGCAATTACAAAAAAAAAAAACAAAAAGTTTTTTAACACCCCCAGCTATGACACCTGGAAGGAAATCTTAGGCACTGGTCTTAAATTTAAGATGTTTTCAGGTATCTACTGTTTGGAGAAGAGCATTCCCTTGGTGGCCTGTTCCTGGTGAGAGGCCCAGCCTACATTCCCACACATTTGCAGAGGTGGTGTCTGCTTCTGAGATGCCTCATCAACCCTCTTCAACCACCACCCCCACAACCTCTAAGACCCCCACACTTCCCCTCTGCTTGCCCTGGGGGTAGGTGGGGCAGGGGCGGAGCTTCAACAGATGTAGGCAGGGCCAAAAGGCCAGAAAACAAAAGTGTAAGTGGACTGGAGCAAACAGCCTTCTTCCCTGAACAGCCCGGCAGCAGGTGCACCCGGCCTTTGCCTGTAGAGCTTGGGACATAGCCCCTGGCCAGTCAGGTTGGCCCTGTCACTCAGGCCAACCTCCTGGCTCATAGACCTTCGGTCTATTCCCGTCTAGTAGGGGGGCCCCCGGGACCCTCCCCCCGCCCATCTGGCCAGGCCTTCTAGCCCTAGACCCAGATGGCCACCACCAATTCTTGGCTGATCTTACCTGAGCGGCTGTGCAGGCAGTCCAGGGCTCAGCTGACCTCAGCTCGGCTCCTGGCTAGGGAGCTTCCTGTTGACTCCTCCCTATTTCTACAGTCCCCACCCTAAGTTTCAGTTCCCCTCCTGGGAGGTCCTTTTCCCTGAAATCACGTGGTCTCTGAGTTGCAAGGCAATGCGTGGCCACCAGGGGGAAGCAGCACCTGAGAATCTCACTGTCAGAATCTCAGCCGCGGGAGGAACCATCCAGCTCAGGCTCCTTCTTCCTCCCTCTGATACTCCTTGTGTCTGGCCGTATCTGTGACACTGCTGCTTCCCTGGGGAAGCCACAGTGTGCTGGAGTCTGGCCCCAGGGCCTCCAGGTAGCCCTGTACCACCTATGCATCTATGTTCCCCCACAGTGCTGGCTTAGTATCCATTAAGTGACCTCAAATCTCAGCTGAATTTGATGAAAAGAAGGGAGGCAGGGAGGGAGGAAGTCAGCCCCAGCCAAGTGGCTGGATAGGGAGGAACTCCCTTTGCCATCCATGGTGTCAATTCCTTTCTGATCCTGAGTCCAGGGAGGGTCAGCTGGTGGGCTGTAGGGGACCATTTTGGCAAAGCTCTGTTCACCCCCCTTTCCCTGGTGTCCCCAGATGGTGGGGTCAGGAAGAAGGACCACCAAGAAGCCTGGGCAAGGAGATGCCTCTTTATTGGTGCTGGAGCTGTTCCTGAGGGAGTGGGGCCATGGGACCCTCACCCTCAGCTACTTCCTCCTGCGGGGGATACTCTGTCCCAAGGGCACCTCTTCCATCAGCTTCTGCAGAGAGAGAGAGAGATGACAATGATCCTGGAGCTCAGACACAGGCTAGACAGGGGACCTCCAGAGCACAGGGCCAGAGACAAGGCTAGGAGGGAAGTTTCACCTGTAACAGGCGGGCGTGGTAGGCAGGGGCATCCTCCCCAGCCAGCGGCTGCGGGCGCACGTGCAGGTAGCGCTCGGCAGCCGTCTCCAACTCCTCTACCTCGTACAGGGTGGCTGGGTCCAGTGAGTGGGCATTGATGAGGCTTACAAGATACTCTTTGTAGTGTGCCCTGAGAGATGAGAGGGTGAGATATCGGTTCTTGTGTTTGGCTGCTGGTAACTGAGTGCGCCTAGCACCTTGCTGAACACTGGTATACTTGGACGAACAAGATCAACAACCCTCAGCGGTGTAGGTATGCCAACCCATGCGCATTACTTGCTACTACCTATCCAGGCCTTCGCCCAGAGAGCCCTTTCCTCCTCCGTGCTCCCAGAGAAGCACATTACTGCCTGGACACCCCCTCAGCACTCCTGTCCCTCTCCCCAACACCAAGTTCCCTGCCAGGCACTTACTGGCAGAGGCCTGCATAGCCCGCGGGAGTCTCCTTGCCACAAGCTTCATCCCGGAACCCGTTGGGAACCTCCTTCTGCTCCATCACTCGGCAGCCACCTATGGGTAAGGGAAGGAAAAGACCCTTTGTTGGGAAGAGGCCACCGACAGCCAAGCCCTAGGAGAACAGGGATGGGGGCATAGTGACAGCCTCCAGGAAGGGGCCGGAGGACAGGAGGGCCGACTCTAACAGTGGTGGTGGTGGGGTGTACTTAGAGAAGCCACTGTGGCAGACTAGCTCTGACACAGAAGCAAGGACCTTGCTGTCCCTGCTTTTATCCAAGCTGGCTCTTGGCCCATAAGCACATACCCTCAGAGATAGCTCCTTTTTGATTTAGCTTTTGAATAGTTAACTAATTGTGTGAAGGTCTTACTCTGTCTTGATGGTAAGAAGTGGGGTACATTACAGTCATAAGTAACATCTCATTGCCTCACAGAACTTAAGACAGTGCAGCTAGCAAGTCTCACTAAATACTCATCAAACTAAAGAATCATTATCCTTTGGGAATGAGAGAAGAGAGTACTGAGGTGCCAGATGCTTTAATGTGGCTTCATGTAAAATAGCTGAGCTGCAAGGTGAATATTACCCCCATTTCATAGAGGAAGAAGCAAGGCCCAGGGAGGTTACCTCGCCAAAGGGCACACAGTCAGCATGGGATGGGTCTTCAGCTCAGGTCTGACCCCAGACCCAAGCCTCCTGTTTACCCAATTCACAGTGGGAGCCCATCCCCCCTTTCCCCTTCTCCAAGACTTGCCCCAACGCTCACCTCCAGGGACCACCCGGGCGCCGGCTGGGGGCTCTGTGTTGAACATGACATTATTGTCCTGAGAAGAGGCAGATGGGTGGACGTTAGGTTCTCCTTCGTGTCAGCCCACTGGATTTCCCAGGACAGAGTTTCTCCCTTCTTGCTACCCTGGGCTCTGCACCCTCTTCTGGATGACCTGTGAACCCGTCCACGTTGGCCCCCCTTACTTGTAGCAGCTTCTGGAGCCGGGGAGCAGTCCAGTCCCGCAGGTAGAAGAGGCAGTCTCGGGGATGGTGTCCGTGCAGGGACTTTTTCACCCTGCAGTTAGGGTCTGGACATTTCTGGTGGAAACCCAGATGGAAGAGGGGAAGTTGGAGACTGTTGGGGTCCTGGCCTCTCAGGAACCCTTGAGTGAGGGGTGTAGGGGTGGGGGGAGATGGAGACACTGGAGTGTCTGGAGTAAGCAGAGGGGAAAGGGGACAGAGAGAGGTACTTTACCCTGCCCTCCCCCACCAGCCTCTTCTTTTCCCCCGGGGCTGCCCCTCAGTGGCCTCTGTCTCTCACACCCAATGGCAGCCCCCTATCCTTTTACCCCTTCCATCCCCATTCTCTGGGCTCACATTCTTGGCGTAAAAGGCATTGTAGCATCCACTGCAGAACTGGTGACGGCACTGGGTGCAGTGAAAGTGCATACAGCCTCCTCGGGCCAGTGCGTACGAGAACTTGCACTTGGGGCAGTCTGCAAGGGACAGCAGGTCAGGGCTGAGGCTGCCACTGCTCCTTGAGACCCTCAGGAAAAGAGCTGCTAGCAACGACAGACTACTGGGCAAACAGGCAGTGGGGCAGCCTTACCAATGCCATTTTCCTGAAGGTACATTGCCAGGCCCTGGGCCTGGTATTCTGGGTCATTGGTGCGTTTCCAGTTCTGGAAATCCTCGCAGCTGAGGCCCCGATGCTGCTCTTCCCACTGACAGAAGGAAAGCAAGAGTCACATGGGAGCTCCATCCTAGGCCCTTCTTGCTGGTCCCTCTACTCATACCCAGTGTCCCTGGCTTAGCTTACAGCACTGCCATCCACCATTTGCTCTAATCCACAGGTGGCAGACAGAAGGCCCGAGGGCCGAATCCAGCCCTCCACCTTGTTTCTACTTCGCAGCAGCACCGAGCTCCTTGCCCCTAGTTAAGAAGCAGTTACATTTATACCGTCCTAAAATTACATTCGGCCCTTTAAAGGCAACTGCGAGGCTCATGTGGCCCCCAGTGAAAATGAGTTTGACACCCCTGCTCTAATCTCAAACCGAGGGCCCAGCATTGGTGCTTTCACTCCCCCACATCACCGCACACTCCCAGCTAGTCCTGATTCCACTACCCAAGCCCAGCAAACGTTGTACCGATGTCTATTTCACACCCTGTCCTCTTTCTCTTCATCCCTACTGTGACCATCTTACTCTGGGCCAGGTCAGGTCTTGACTCAATTACTTGCCTCGGCTACTATTCTCTCTGCCTGCACTCAGGCTCTCCTACGGTCCAAACTCCACCTTGCAGCCAAAGTGCCTTTGAAGGTGTGCGTCAGACAGCTGCAGCTGGACTGGGAGTGTCCTAGTTGGGAGGTTCAGTGGTAGTGTCTCAGGGGGTTATTTATTGTTTCAAAATATAGATGCAATTTTGGGGGGAACAAATATTAAACTTTTTAAAAGGTAAATGAGGTCATGTCACCCCTTGCTTAGTCTTAGAATGAAAGGCGAACACCCTCCTCACTTGGCCTCAAGGCCTGTCCTGACCCGGGGGCTAGCCCCTCTCCAACTGCCTGCCCCTCTCACCCTTGCTCTTGAGGCTCCAACCACACAACACCGTTTTCTGACCTTGGCCTTTGCATGGGTTGCTCTTTCTGTCACAAATACTCTTTCCACAGTTGACTTCATCATAACTTTCTGCGCCTTAACTTTTGTCTTAACTTAAGCCTGAGCTTAAATTAAACCATTTTAGAATAGACTTGCCTGACCTCTCGATTCTAAGCAGTTCCATTCCATTATTCCTAATCTCAGATTCCTTTTGTTTTCCTCATAGAACTCATGCTTATGTGTAATTATGCTCTTGCACCCTCCCTGACTTCCGTTCTTTCCTTCCTCCCTTCCCTCCCCAACCCCCTTCCTCCTCCTTAATCTTACCTTTCATCCCTCCTCCCTTTCACCCTCCCTCCCATTCCATCCTGCTCCCCTTGGCCTTCCTCTCTTACCTTCTCCATCTCCCTCCACTCCTCCCTCATCCTTTCTTCCTTCTCTCACTCTTCCTCCATCCCCCCCTGACTAGCCTGTAAGCACTTTGAGCCAAGAGCTCATGTCTGTTCTGTTCTCCAGCACACTCTGAGTCTAGCAGTACCTGGCAGCAGCTCAGCAAGCATTTCCGGAAGGGTGGATGTGCCTCACCTGACGCTTACAGCGTACACAGAAGGTCTGGTGACACTGTGGACATGTTGCCTCCAGCTGCTCACGCTCGTATATGAAGCCAAAGGAGCACTGTGGGTGCAAGAGGATAGAGCTGTTTGAGGACTGACCACGCACCACCCCCACCCTTCCAGTCAGCTTCTTCGGGCAGGCCACTTGCCTGGGCACACCACAGGAACTTGGGGTCCCTCATGAGCACACCTTCGGTCAGCTTCTTATGGAACAGGGCATAGGCATCTGGCTCCAGGCTATCTCGAAGCTGGGGACAGAATATAGAAGTGGAGGATGGCAAGAGTTTCTGTTCAAAGCCTTGGGCACCCTAAGTCCCAGAGACTTCAGTACCTGGATGTCCAGAGTAGAGAAGTAGCTGAGCAACTGCGTGTCATCAGTGAGGTCAGGACGGCCACAGGCAGGGCACACCATGTCGGTGATGTGCTTCTCCTTCAAGGCTATGGTGAAGTGCTGGCGGAAGCAGTCCGGACAGATGGTGCACTCACAGGAAGTCAGGGCCTGCATCTAGAGGGGAGGGAGAGAAGGAAGTTAGAAGTCACAGCTGCCAGCCTGGGAAGGGACAGCAGCCAGGTGTTCACTGAGAAACCACTAATTAACAACTGGGCAGGGAGAGCAACCTCAAATGCCAACAAGTGCCAGGCAGGCAACCTAAATGTCTGAAGACAGTCAGGTGGAGGAAAGTAGACAATGGTAAGACCTAAGGTAAAGGGAAGAATGCCCTCTAAAGGCACTCACATTCAATTAAAAGCAAACACACAAATAATTTTGAAATGGCAAAATGATAGAGATGGAGAGCAGACTAGCGGTTGCCAGGTGACAGGAGGAAGGGAAGAAGCTGTATATACACAACTATACAGGGGCAGCATGAGGAAGCTCCTTCGTGGTGATGGAACAGTAGGCATCTTGATCGTGGTGCCAGTTACACGAATCTCTACACTGACAAAACGGCAAAGAACCTCACATGCACGCACACCCCCGTGTAAAAAACAAACTAGGTCTGCATTCCAGCTAACACTGTATCCATGTCTATTTCTTGGTCTTCATATTGTACTCTAATTACACAAGAAGTCACCAAGGAGGGGAAGGTGGGTGAAGAGCACACAGGTCTCTGTGCTATTTTTACAACTTCCTGTGAATCTATAATTATTTTATATGTATATTTACAATTACCTTAAAATGAAGAGTAAAAACAAAACAAAAAACATACAGAGCCAACCTAACTAAATCAAACTGTTTTTGGCCAAAGAACTGCCACTTTTGACCTCTATTAAGTGGGGTCTCATGAGATAAGAGGGGTCTGCTCCTACAAAATGGAGATTTGATGACATTAAAGAATTACTATTAACTTTTTGTTGAGACACAGTATTTGTGGCTATGTTTTCAAAGAGTTTTCCCTTTTAGAGATGTATTTAAATATTAGCAGAAAAACCATAATGCCTGAGATTTGCTTCAAAATAGTTCTGTGTGTGTGGAGTGAAATAAAGATTGGCCATACATTTGTAATTGCTGAAGCCTGGAGATGAATACATGGTAGAGAATGGAGGAGGAAGTTCGTTATACAGTTTTGTCTACCATTGTACGTTTGAAATTTTCCATAATAGAACATTCAAAAATGGGGGTTGGGGGGGCTGACCCATTTTTGCCCTCCCTTTCCCAGAAGTCTTCAGGGGCACATGAGCAACTGCACAGCAAAAGACAAGAGCAAAGACTGGCTGAGGTGAAGTGTGGGTCTAAAGGAAATATTCTAAGGCCAGGTTCAGTGGGAGGTGTTTACCCGGTTCCGGGGAAGGGCCCAACCACACACAGCACACTCTTGGGCAAGCAAGCGGCGCAGAAAGGCCCGGTCTTGGCTCTGCCTCACGGCTTCTACCACGTCGCCCAGTTCATAGTTCCTGGGTGTCTCCTGCAGCAGCGACAGCGCCAGCTCGGCCCGGCCCCAGCTGGGGAGTGCGTAGACTGCCAAAAGCCGTCTGACCAAGCTCTGCAATGTGATTCAGGTGGAGAGGGAAGAAGTGCCCGTCAGACCCAAGGCTCCTACCCTTCACCCTTCCCTCTGCCCCTCTATGTGGCTCTTCACCTCCTCCCAGCACCTGCTTGTCTGGATCGTCCCACGAAGGGGTGGGCTCTGGGCCACTGTCCCAGAGGCGCTGATGGAAGGGCTCTAGGCGCTGGCGCTGTAGCTCAGTTAGGGCCCGAGCCACGTTACCCCCGTGTTGGAACAATGCTTGAAGAGACCCCTCCTCAGGCCCAAAGCCCAGGGATTGAAGTTCTTGCACCTGAGCGTTGGAAGTAAAGAGAAAGAATAAAGAGGGAAAAAGCAAGCAAGGAGAGAATATGAGAGGCTCTGAGACCCACGACCCTCAACCCTGCCCCATCTCTAGCACTTCTGGTACCTTCTTCCGCCGGGCCCTCACACACTCTTCCACAGCTTCATCAAGATTGCCATGATGATCCAGCCAGGCTCTCTGGGCCTCCTGACAGGAAAAGGCACCCAGCCCCGGGTCCTGCTGTCCAGCCAGCTCAGCCACCATCTCCAGCACATAGGGCAGTTCTGAGCGTAGCCACTGCAAGGGCACCTCAGTGCCGGAGTACTGCAGCGCTGAGAAGACCTCCTCTGGACAGGCGCCTGCGGCTTCTCCTTCCTGAGGCACAGTCCCACCCAGACAGAGGGCCTATCAGGAAGGGTGCCTTCTATCCACCCTCAGCCCGAATCAAAATGCCGAGTGGTTGAGCTCAGACTACGATCATGTGAGCAGAGCAAAGCAAACCTGTCATATGGGAAGTATTAAAAAACAGGTGGCCCTGACTGGCGTGCCTCAGTGGATTGAGTGCCGGCCTGCAAACCAAACAGTTGCTGGTTTGATTCCCAGTCAGGGAACACGCCTGGGTTGTGGGCCAGGCCCCAAGTTGGGGGCACAGGACAGGCAACCACACATTGATGTTTTTCTCCCTCTTTCTCCCTCCCTTCTCCACTCTCTAAAAATAAATAAAATCTTTAAAACAAACAAACAAACAAACAGGTAGCTGTGACTAACAATGAACAGGTTTATAAGAATTCATATTATTTGACTGCAGCCTGTCCCTCCCCCACCAGTTAGCCCCACCTCATCCCAGGCCCAAATCCTCACCCGGATCTTCAACACTAGCTGAAGACCCTCCTCTCGCATCTTGTCTTGACGCTGCTTCTCAGGGTCTCCACAGGAACTGGGCAGCGGGGCACTGAGGCGTCGTTGAGGCCCTGGTTCCAGGAGTCGCTCTTCCAAAGAGCTGGCATTGGGCCGGGAGGCATGCTTTACTGGGATGGGGCTGCTGGTCCGGTTGCACACAGCACACACCCAGCCAGGGCCCGAGTTGCAGAAGGTACAGTGAATACAGTACCAGACCGGAGTCTGGGCAGAGGAGAGCAAAGTATCTCCCTGTTGGGAAGGCAGAAAGAATTATCCCATTGAAAGCTGGCTGGGGCTCAAGATGGTAATATAGGGGTAGGTTGGAAGACATGGGGAAGCTGAAAGAGAATGGGATGAGGAGGTGGAGAATGGCTTACGGTAACAGGTGCAAATAAAGAGCTGGGAAGGCCAGGAACAGGTTACCTGAAGGGGCTGCAGGCAAATGCTGGCATCTCGAGAATCCACCACCAAGCTAGGAGGCTGGGCCAGCCGAGGTCGTTCACATATGGCACAGAGCACAGCTGCTGCCTCGTTCTCAAAGGTGCAGCTCTGGCAGGCCCAATGACCCCGTGCAAGTTCAGATTCTAGGCTCCCAGAGCCTTGGGGACTCATGATCTCCAGCCCCAACCCCTTACAGCCTCTGGGCCGATCACAGGCCACACAGAGCACTGCCCAAGATTCATTTAGCATGGCACAGGTGGCACAGTGCCAAGGCAGACGGGCACTCGTAGGATCAGGGGACAAAAGGGAGTTATCTCCCAGGGCCAGCATGGAGGCTAGCTGGGGCCGTGGTGGAGTTGAGGCAGGTAAGCTGTAATGGAAAAGCAGACATGGCCTGTGAGGGGGCCCTGGTGCCTGGGTCCCTCACCCTGGGCATCCCTTATTCTCTGTGTGTTGACACACAGCTCTGACCTTTGAACGTTTTGTTCTGTCTGGAACACTCCCATACCCATAGCCTGTTCAACATTTAAATAACAACTTTAAGTTTACATCTTGCTGGTAGGTATCCCTAACATAGGGCCTGACCCATTCTAACTGCTTAAAATACTGCCAAGTGGTCAAGCTGATCCCTCAGGCTACGCTGCATCCTCCTGTTACCTATGTGCGCAACATGATAATCTGTCTTGTTGTGATTACTACTTGCTTGATATGCGTGTCTATGATCTCCTGGAGGGCAGTAGCTAGTTGCCTGCCCTCTATAAAACAGCCTTTAGCACAGAATATAGTACACACTAGATACTCAAGTAATTTTAAGTTCTCTCAATTTCACTCCCTCCCAGAAGAGAAGGCCTCTCACCTAGAGGTCAAGTGGGCAGTCTGGGGGACCCAAGGCAAGGTCTGGCGGAGGTGATGGGCACGAGATGGGTGCCCATGGAACAGACGATCACAAGCTGGGCACAAGGCCTGTTTACAGGCTGAGCAGTGCAATGTGCCTGGGGCAGAACCACAGAGGAAGCAGGGACCAGGAGTGGAGGCTGGAGAACAGGAGAAAAAGAATAGAACATTTTTCTGGAAAAGACCAGGATATATCTGAATGTGCTGTAGAAGGGGATCAGTTACAGGCTACTTTTCAACATATCTAAACCCAAGGATACCATTTTAATCTCTTCTAAAAAAAAAAAAAAAAACAAAGGCAGCCCTGGTTGGTGTGGCTCAGTGGGTTGAGTGCCAGCCTGAGAACCAAAAGGATTCCCAGTCAGGGCACATGCCTGTACTGCGGGCCAGATCCCCAGCTAGTGGTGAGAGGCAACTGATCAATGTATCTCTTGAACATTGACATTTCTCTCCCTCTCTTCCCCTCTCTCTGAAAATAAATAAGTAAAATCTTTCAAAAAAGAAAGAAAGAAAGAAAGAAAAACAGATAACCAAGATAGACAGAGGAGAACCCCCAAATTTCCATCAACATGGTCTACTAACCCCCCTCCCAATATAGGGCCAATAATACCTGGGGCAGATGGCGTGGTGAGGGGGCCAGGAGCAATCTCTCTCAGTACAGGGGCAAACTCTGAGAGCTGTAGCATCTGAGGAAAAAGGGCACAGAATGGATAAGTGATTGGGGAGTCCCCTAACTCCTGCCCCTTTTGTTCACCAGGCCCCAAAGTCCCATTCCTGCCTTCTGCGCATCATCAGCAACCTTGTCTTTCAGCAGCTGCTCCAGTGCTTGCTCTCTTGGGTGAGAACCCTGCAAACAAGATAAAAAGAATTCCCACCTACAGCCCTAGAACAAGGCCCTCCCTCTAAGCCTTGGTCCCCAGCATTTACAGAAAGAACAGTCAGGGAAACTCCCAGGTTGCTGCAGAGACTGCCCATGGCTCAGCAGCATGGGAATCCCTAGACTGGCTTTAGAGTTAGGCTGAGCTTCCCAGCCCTGCTGCTTAAGTCCTCAGGACCAGAGACACCTTACCTGTAACAGCAGACTGAGCTCCGTCCGAAGTAAGAGTACTTCCAGTGTGACTGTAGCAACTTGATACTCATCCGGATCCTCTTGCCCCTCAGGGAAGCTCAACCCATCTGGCTGCTCCTCTGTGTAGCCATACAATCGCAGAACATCCCGGCCCCCCTGCCACACATTCGCAACCAGTCACCACCCAGCAAGCCCTCTTTCCAACAAGACTGAACCCCTTCCCATTCTGCCCAGCTCAGGCCCTTTCTAGCCAATCCCCGGCCCAGGCCAAGTTCCCTTCTCCAATAAGGGGCTCCAGGAGCTTCACCTGCACAGCATCCACCGTACTTCGAAAGACAGGATTATTAAACTTGACCCCGCGCCAGTACCGAGGTCTTTGAGGGCTGAGGAGATTGCGGCCATATTTCTCCAGGATATTCAGGGCCGTGGACAGGGTGTTGAGGTAGTTTTGGGGCTGAAAGCAGTCACAGAGCAGAGAGCTGTGAGCCCCGCCCCGGGCTCAGGTTCTCTGTCTTCCTTCAAGTGGGTCTGGGCCTCACCTCCCCGTGAGCATTGCAGCGGACCAGGCGTGCAGCGTCCAGCTGCAGGTAGCGGGCGGCTGGCGGCAGAGATGTGACCAGCAGCGGCCGAAGCTGCTCCAGGGAGAACGACTGCCCAGAATCCGTCCTCAGGGCTCTCACCAGCTCCTCGCGGGCTGCCAGGAAGGCCCGCGCCTCCTCCTCCCCTGGCATCCCGAGACAGCAGTCAGTCAGCCCCGGCTCCGCCGCCGGCCGGGATCCTGCACAGGCTGCGCGCGGCCTGAGCACCGCCTTTTCCGCCTGGTGTCTGACTTCACGACCCGCCCCGGACGGGCGCCCCTTCCTGGGTCACTCGGGCCACCGTCACCCTTGAGCCGCTCAGTCCCCAGGCAAACTTAGTCGGGAACAGGAAGTACTAGGATAGAGGGCGGGACTGCCACCCAATTTCAGAGGAAGAGGAGGGGTTTAAGATTAGGAGGGCCGGGTAATGGAGTTACGGGGCGTGGCCTATAAGGGTGGTCCCAGCCAATGAAAAGGGGAAATGGTCCCTGTCTCCCCCGCCCCCAGAGTTTAACTGCTTCCAACTTGGTTCTAGAGCTATTCCCCGCCTTCAAGCTGGTCAGCCCCTTTCCGGATAGCCAAAGGAGCCGGGTTATCCTTATTTCCCTCAAAGCCTTCCTCTCTATCCTGGACCAGTAGGTCTTGTCCCTGTCCCCACTGGGGAAGTCCCACTCTGCCCGGGACTCCACTCTGGCGGGCCTGTGCCCGGCTCAAGCGAGTCCCACCCCTTCTCCGGTCAGTCTGGAAGGCTGGGAGCCCCCGCGCCTACTCCCTTTCATAGCCTGTTAGCCCTTCTCAGCCCCAGGCTCTCCCTTCTACTACTCCCAACGCTCTGATCCCTCTCCGGCCTCTCCTCACAGTCACGCCTTCTAGAAGGAGCCCTACCACACCTCCTTTCCCACTCTCCCACTTCTCTCACCCCAACGCAGACTTCCTGTAGGCCCCGCCCCTTTTCGGGAGTTCAGTCTCCGCGGCCCCTCCCTCCGGCAGCCCCGGGCCTTGGACTCTGTCAGCACCGCCTCTCCTAGTCTTAACTAGCCGAGTATGGCTGAGGGGCTTCCTACCATTTGCGGCTTGCCAGGGGGAGGGGAAAAAAGGGAAGGGGGCGGGGTTGAGGGGGGCGGGCCTGGGTGTGGGGAGTGAAAGTGAAAGCCCAGGAGGCGAGCCGGGAGACCGAAATCTAGCACAGTGAAGCAGCATGGCCAAACCTTGTGGGGTCCGCCTGAGCGGGGAAGCCCGCAAACAGGTAATGGGGGGCTAGGAGGGGGCCGGGGAGCCCTCGTGGTAGAGACCAACCTGGGTTCCAGGGGACCAAGTCGTGCCAGAGAACTACCCCAACCTCTTTCTTTAGTGCTTTCACTTCTGCCCGGGAATTCCCAGATTCCAACCCTCCTGGCCATTCTCTGCACTGAGCATGGACTTCCAGGGAAATCTGGCTTGTGGTGGGAAGGGCCCGAGCTAAGTTGGAGGGCATTCCATTGGGGGTGGGATCTTACTGTTGACAATTGAGACCATTAACCAACATCCGGGTACTGCTCTCTGTGTAGGTGGATGTCTTCAGGCAAAATCTTTTCCAGGAGGTAAGTCTTCTGGATTCAAGGGATTTGACCGAGAATCTTAGACCAATACCTGTGGGTCATAATCTCTGGGAGTGACCCCCAAACCCATCCTAAACCTGGACCCTACTTCCCTTATCAAGCCTTCATCCAAGATAAGCTTCTAATTATTGATCTCTACCTTGATATGACTCCTCCTAATACTCTCCCCACTCCTTCCACTTCTCTCGCCTCTTTTGGTGTGGGGGAAACGCTATGGCCCTGAAGCAGGAATACCACAGTTCTAACCTTGGTTTTTGCCACTTCCCAGCTTGGGCAAGGCCCTTCACTTTTCAGGGCTTCAGTTTCCTCATTTGTTGGTCTTGGGTTCAGTGATTTTCAAGGGTCCCACTTCTCAGATGTCTCACTTCTCAGATGTCTCATTGAGTGTCTTCTGTGATTCCCCATCCTTGCAATGTAACACACAGGCTGAGGAATTCCTCTACAGATTCTTGCCACAGAAAATCATACACCTGAACCAGCTCTTGCAAGTGAGTAGTGTGAACCCCTCTTGCTGCATCCCATGGCCTCCATTTTCTCTACTCACCCTCTCTAGCTAACAGCTGGGCTCCGCATGCATAGAACAGTTGTGGGTGGTGGACTAGGAACTTCAGGATGGTGTGAGGCCTGAGCTGAGGATGGGAGGCAGAGGGCAGGTGGGATGTGTGGAGGGAAGGCTGGGCAGCCCCTGACAATAAGCGCTGTGTAGGAGGATTCCCTCAACGTGACTGATCTCACCTCTCTCCGAGCCCCACTGGACATCCCTATTCCAGACCCCCCACCCAAGGATGATGAGGTGAGGCATTCGGGTTGTAGGGCTTAGACTATAAACCCAATGGAAGTGATGGCCCTCCAACCTCCGTGACTTTTCTGAAGCTACTTTTCCCCATTCTACTTTAGATGGAAACAGATAAACAGGAGAAGAAAGAAGGTAAGAGAGGAAGGGGTGGCCAGGGAAAGGGAAATGGCACGGTGACTGCTGGATGAGAAGAGGTCTAAATCCCCTTTTTTCACAGTCCCTAAGTGTGGCTTTCTCCCCGGGAATGAGAAGCTTCTGGCTCTGCTTGCCCTGGTTAAGCCAGAAGTCTGGACTCTCAAAGAAAAATGTATTCTGGTAAGCCTGGGAACTGAGAGAAATAGAAAGAGAAAATGGGCCAGGCCCTGGGGTCCTTCAGAAATGCAAGTCCTTCATGCGGGAACCTATTTCTGAAGTAGGAAACTTCCATCTGTGATGCGGATGTAGACACCTTTTGTTCTATTAGACCTCTGATATCACAGCGGTATCCCTGAAACCAGAGACTGTGCTATACCCACCTCCATAACCTCAGAACCCACTGCTGTACCAGGTACACAGTGCAGGTGCTATAATATAGTAAGTTAATTTAAGAGTTTGGGCCCTAGGGGAAGACTGCCTGAGTTCGATTCATGACTCTATGACTTACCTAGCTGGTCGCATAAGTCTCTTAGATGTTCTATGACTCAGTTTTTACATCTGTTAAAAAGGTATAAAAATATTAAACTTGAAAGAGTAAATTAAATGTGTAATACATAGCATAGTGCTTGGCACATAATAAATGCTCCATTAAATAGAGCCATTACTAGGAAGCAGCAGAAATGGGAAGAACCCACAAGGTTTGTTGAATGAGTCCTACATGATACTTCTTCACGTAGGTGATCACATGGATCCAGCACTTGATCCCCAAGATTGAGGATGGAAATGACTTTGGGGTGGCAATCCAGGTAAGAAAAGGGTGTGTGAGGGCATTAAGAGTGGCTTGGGGAGTGAGGGTTAGGAGCTAGACATACCTGGGAGGAGGAGGGAGGCCGTGAGTGAAGAAGGGAGGAGAATAAGTGTTTTCTTGCCTCCCATCTCTTTTGTTACCACAGGAGAAGGTGTTGGAGAGGGTGAATGCGGTCAAGACCAAAGTAGAAGCTTTCCAGACAACCATTTCCAAGTGAGGACAGCTGAAAGGCCAGCACTGCTATGGGAGCATTTTAGGGACTCCCGAAGCTGGACCGTCCCATCAGGATGAAGGGGGGCTTTGGGAAGGGTCTGAGAGAATATGTCTCCCTGAACACCCATTCCTGTGCTTCTGGCAGGTACTTCTCAGAACGCGGGGATGCTGTGGCCAAGGCCTCTAAGGAGACCCATGTAGTGAGTGGATTGTCCACCAGCCTTTCAGCTGAGGCTGACTGGGGGTGGGGTGAGGAAAGGGGGATGGAGGTTCTCTTTGTCTTGTTCATGACCTTCCCCATGTGGGTAACATCAAGCCAAAATCATTGTCTAGGAAAACTAATTTGGGCTTCAAAAACACTTGACCCCTTTTTTTTGTTTGTTTGTTTGGAACTATGGGAATCCCATTTCTTGGTGCTGAGAAGGGCTCATCCTCAAGTTACCTATTCCCTGTATGAGGAAACCAGACTATGTCCCAACCTCCCATGGGGCTGACTCAGCTTTGCCTTCCACATCCCAGATGGATTACCGGGCCCTGGTGCACGAAAGAGATGAGACAGCCTATGGGGAACTCAGGGCCATGGTGCTGGACCTGAGAGCCTTCTATGTGAGTGTGGAGTAAGCCCCTCAGGGAGCTGGGTGAGGGAGGGCAGAGGAAAGGCCAAGAACCTGATTGCTGTCCTTCTGGCTTTCTTCCAGGCTGAGCTTTATCATATCATCAGCAAAAACCTGGAGAAAATTGTCAACCCAAAGGGTGAAGAGAAGCCATCTATGTACTGAGTCCAGGGCTAGAAAATAAATAAATTACCAATACTTTGTGTGGATTACCTCTGGTGTGTGTCATTCATTTAAAAAACATTTACAGAGTGCCACCTTTGTCCAGACACTGAATGTGTGTGGTGCTGTGAAAGGGAAAGGGTTCCAGGTAGACAACGATGAATTAGATGCCCAACAGGGTGGAAACTTACATGCCATGGCAGCCATGAAGATAACTATTGGGGATTTTCACAAGTTATTCCCATCTGGGGATCTCCATGAGTGCTTCCTGGAAGAGGTGGCATTTGGGCAGAGCCTTTACAGGATGAATCAGTCTTTGGATGGACAAGGGAAAAGCTCTGTGGGTGAAGTCAGGGAAAAAAGAAAGGAAAAGCCTTTCATCACTTCATCAGACCGGAGCAAGCCTGGAGGAAGAATGGTTTCACAGGAAGAATTATGAGTGAATGGTTGGACTCCTTCTCAGGGGCTGGGAGGTTAAAAAACAATCCCAAGGCGTTATGATGAAGGAAATCGCACCAGAGGACATTATGGAAAGGATGGGTCTGTCCATTCCAACCCCCCTTTTTTTTTTACCTGCCTTCAGCCAATCACTCTTCATTTCTACAGATAATTATATCAAGGAAACCAAGGGCCAGATAACCTGTAGTCGGAAAGGTAGTGTAGCTCATTATTAAGTGGAGAATCTAAGAGTACAAATCCACTCATCCGATAGGAGGAACAAGGTAGTCTACTACGTGCCCAAATTCGAAGATCTGCTCCTGTACACCCGATGCAGGGCGCACCCCACTGACTCTGGGTCCTTTGGGGCGGCACAGGCTCACAGAAGCCACCCCGCAATCACAAGCCAAAGTCGGTAACCTACCCAATCCGCGAGCTGGCAGTTTTTGCCTTACAGTTGTGGGTTCTTTCCAGTCTGCTGGTGACAAAGGTGTGGCAAGGTCTGGGCGAGGCTAGTAATTGGACAAAATGAGAACCTCTAAACCTATCAAGTGGCACCATGTGAGCAGTACTCTACCGGTCCCGCTTGAGCAGGCGGGTTTTTGGTCCCAGAGACAGGCGCAAATCTGAGGCCGCCCCCTGGGGGCTGGCGGAGGCGGAGCTCAGTGCTGCAGCATGCAATCGCCGCCGCCCGCATTCCCGACCAGGCTGGGGCCAGGAGCCTTCAAGCCGAGTCAGGGTCACTCCCGAACCTAAGTGACGGGGTCACGGGAAGGGCCAGGGAACGCGCCGGGGTGTTGGAAGAAGCTTCCCGGACCCGAGCTGGGGCCAGGCTCGCCATGGGGGAGGTGGAGATATCGGCCCGGGCCTACGTGAAGATGTGCCTGCACGCTGCCCGGTACCCTCACGCCGCGGTCAATGGGCTGTTGTTGGCGCCAGTGCCGCAATCGGGAGAATGCCTGTGTCTAGCCGACTGTGTGCCACTGTTCCACAGTCACCTGGCCCTGTCCGTCATGCTGGAGGTCGCCCTCAACCAGGTGCCGCTGCTGGATGCCCACCAAATACCGAGAAATCCCCTAACACCCCTAGCCCAAGCCCCTCTCCGGCCACTTAGCAGCAGTGTACACCCTCAGGGCAGGTGTCTGGAGTTAGTTACTGATGGCCCCTTTCCCACGGCAGGTGGATGTGTGGGGCGCGCAGGCCGGTCTGGTAGTGGCTGGGTACTACCATGCCAATGCAGCTCTCCATGACCAGAGGTAAGCGGGGTAGCCAGAGACAAGACTAAGGGTTTATGGGGTGGGGGTGGGGTCAAGAGAACCCTTCTTGGTCATTCCTTCAATCTTTCCTTAATCAAAGGTTTAGGAGCAGGGACTGTATACCAGGCATGAGCTGGGTACTGGAGTGAGGAAACAGAAAGAGGCTTGGGAGGAGCTGTGGTAGGGGTGGGAGGACAGCTGTGTATGAATAAGAAAAGGCTAACACTAGTTTTAACCGGTGACCCCCCAAACTGATGACAGAACCCCGAAAGCCCAACCAGCAACTTAAAAAAAAAAAAACACAAGAAAAATTTACTTTCTATAAGTAGAAAAATGTATCTACTCGTATATTAATCGTGTATCTAGATCAAAGTATATACTGTTTTGTAATTTGCCTTTCTCCTATTTAATAAATATCTGACATTTTTCCATCTCTACACCAAGACCTACCTTACCCTAAAACTATGTAATATGAATACAGATATACCATAATTTATTTAATGCCTATTTTGAACATTGAAACTGTTTCCAATATTTTGTTATAGACTGCCCTATTATTACAGTAACTTTTTTCTTCTTTCCTTCTTTCCCTCCCTCCCTCCCTCCCGCCCTCCCTCCCTCCCTCTTTTCCTTCCTTCCTAAGAAAGAAAGGGAGAGGACCTGACTGGTGCGGCTCCGTGGATTGAGAACCAGACTGCAAAGCAAAGGGCATCGATTTGATTTCCAGTCAGAGCACATTCCTGGGTTGCGGGCCAGGTCCCCAGTGGGGGGCTCGAGAAGCCACCACACATTGATGTTTCTCTGTTTCTCCTTCCCTTCCCCTCTCTCTAAAAATAAATAACATCTTTTTAAAAAAAGAGATGGAAAGAAACATCATTGTGTGAGAGGTACGTGAATCAGTTGCCTCTCACATACCCCCAACCAGGGACCTGGCCTGCAACCCAGCCGTGTGCCCTGACCAGGAATCAAACCGGTAACCGCTTGGTCCACAGGCCAGTGCTCAATCCACTGAGCCACACCAGCCAGGGTTATAGTAATTTCTTTGTAAGTGACATTTCTGGGTCAGCATATGTGTAGTATACAGTTTAAATCTGGATGGTTATGCCAAATTACCCCCCAAGACCATCTTTGATTTTCACTTTCACTAGCAATATCTGAGCACCTGTTTCCCACAGCATTCAAGCATCAAGCAGTCGTGCATGAAGCATGAAGCAGACCGGATCCCCCAGCTTAGTTACAGGGAAAGGCAGTCACTGCACCCATGTTTTTGAGACCTGGGAGACAGTTCAGATGGATGGGGTTTCTCCAGTCAGCTCCTCACTCCTCTGATCTTCCCTCTACACAGCCCTGGGTCCCTTGCCTTGAAAATTGCTGGGCGGATTGCAGAATTCTTCCCTGACGCAGTACTTATTATGGTGAGGCTTGGGTTTGGAGGAGGGGGTTGGAAAGAAAATAGGAAGAGGGATCCTTGAAGCCCTCATTTGCCCTGGTTGTCCACACAGCTGGATAATCAGAAACTGGTGTCTCAGCCTCATGTGCCCCCAATCATTGTTCTGGAGAACCATGGTCTTCGCTGGGTCCCCAAGGACAAGAATTTGTGAGTGCCCCACTCCCTCCACTTCTTGGAAACCCACAGTACCGGGGCCTCTGTCCTTGGTTCTACCCCAAGGGTCATTCTCTAGACCTAACTTCTGTTAAGTGTCTGGCCCCACTGCCAGCTGAGTTTGATCTCCATGGGGGCTATTATTTCAGAGTGATGTGGAGGGACTGGGAAGAGTCACGGCAGATGGTGGGAACACTACTGGACAGCCGGGCCCACCAGCACCTCGTGGACTTTGACTGCCATCTTGATGACATCCGGCAGGACTGGACCAACCAGCAGCTCAACACCCAAATCACACAGTGGGTTGGTCCCACCAATGGAAATGCCTGAGCCAGAGACAGAGTGGGAGGGTCAGGGTCCAATAAAGAGACTTGAGCTGATGGATACCGTTACGACTACATTTATTGTGCCTGAGAGGCAAAGGGAGGGAGAAACCTCAACAGGCTGAAGGTAGGACAAAATCTGGAGTTCCTTGTCAAAGACAGGAAGTTCTCTCTTGGACCCACCGCAGTGTGAGAGGAGGCTCTCAATAGATCATTCCCTTTGTTTCTCCCCTGGGCTTCTTGAGCTTCTCAAAGTTCTTCAGGATGATGTCATATAACACAGCCTACAAGGCCAGGGAGGAGTGGAGATCAGCCATAGGCCCCCCGTGGCTCTGTGCCCCTTTTCAAACCTTGTAGAAAGACAGCTTTGTCACCCTTTACCCCCCGCCTGCAGGGTCAGGGGATGGGTAGCCTGGGAAAGTTGCCTCTGCCCACCCTTGCCCCATCCTCTCCTCCTCACATAAGCATTTCGGATCTCCATGACCATCAGCCGGATGTCCCGGTATTCTGCCTCATCCAGCTCGTGCACCAGCTGCCGATAATCACCCTGTGGAAGACCTGGATCAGGGCCACCTTCAAATGTGTCCTTCCCCACTGCCATGCACCCTGACCTGGATCTCACCTACCACATGGGGCTGCTTGGCTGCTTTGGCCACAGCATCACCTCGCTCAGAGAAATACCTGTGGGAAACAGAAGGGGGTGGAGTGGGAGAAGGAGAGAGCCCAGGCCTCTGTCCAAGCCAAGGCAGGATGTGCACGTGGGTGCAGTTGGACAGGCGCTCACTTGGAGATTTGACTGTGGAATCCTTCCAGCTTGGTGTGAAGGGCAGTCATCAGTTCAAACACCTTCTCCTGGGGAAAGAATGCAAGGGGGAAAGTGGAAAACAGCATGGACTGGAGAGGTAAGAAGAGCGGGGGAATGAGGCAGCACTCTAACCTGGACAGCCACTCCAAAGTTGTTTCCATCCTCAATCCGAGGTATCTGCAGCTGCAACCAGGTGGTGACCTGGGAGGAGGGAACGGCAGCAAAGCCACATCAGCCTTCAACCCAGTTCCTGAGTTCCTTTCCTTCCTTGCTCCCTGCCCACTTTGGGTAGCAGCACACCAGGTCCATCTGAGGCACAGAGCCTAAACTCCTGGCTTCATTTGCTGTGCCTTCTCTGGCTAAGACCTGGCAGGTGCCATGCCCCAAGTGGCAGGGATCAAGGAAGACAAAGGGTTTGACCTAGAGCCTGGAGGTGGAAGTGAAGTGGGAGGACTCACCAGGTTAAGCTGCTCAATGACATCCTTGATCTCCGGCTTTAAGCGCTGCAGGAGGATCACGATCTTCTCGTTGCAGTTCACTGGGCCACAGGGAGGACCTAGAGAGTGGCCAATAAGTTAGTCACATGGCCAGACTGACTGAGGGGTGGGGAAGAGGAATCCTTCAAGAAGAGCTCCTGAAAGATGAGACTGAAGTCCCTTCCCACCAGAGTGGTACCTTTGTCTTCGTCATCTTTCTTCTTTTCATCCTTGTCTTCCTTCTGCAGGGAAAGAAGGGCTCTTGGGAGACAGGTCTAAGGCTAATTTTCCCAACGTTGAGTCCCTCCTCCCAGCTCTTCCTGGCTTGCCTCCTGTTGTTTCTTCCGCTCCTCCTTCTCTTTCTCCTTCACTGGGTCAGGCACGGGGATGTCCAATGGGGCCTTCAGATTGCTCAGGTTGGCTTCATTGAGAGCTGGCTCCTGGCACAGGGTAGGAGGAGGGCTGGAGGCAAGGGCATCTCTCTCACCTCCTCACTCTCCTGGCACCCAGACTCTCCCCCTTGGCCTCTACTCTCTAGCTCCCTGCCCAGCCCCAGTACCTTTAAAAATGCATCCAACTCAGAAATCTTCTTGGGGAAGTAGCTCCCAAGCAGGTTCTCTGTCTGTGAGTGAGGTAGGGGTGGGGAAGACGGGTGTCAGAGGCAAATGCCCTTCCTAGGCAGTGTGACAAAGGGCTGACCCTGCCCAGCAAGAAAGGGCTGAGCAGTAGGGATGGGGTGTTGATGGGGCACTGATAAGGCGAGTCTTACCTTGGTACACAGGTCTTCACGGAACACATCCACCTGTGGGACATAGGCAGCCCTTCAGACACTTGGCTTTATGGCCAGTTCATTTGGGTACTGTTCCCTCAGGGTTGTGTAGGGCTCAATCTGGGGAAGGGTGGAGCAGATCCCAGTGGGACTGGATTTGGGAGAGGAGGACATTTCTGGCTGTGAAGGGCGAGTGGTTCAGGTGAGAACAGATCCTTCGGGTCTCCTGGGCTGTGTAAGGAGAGGTGCAAGAGTCTTCTGAGACTGGGTAGGGACGGAGTACCCTGTGGAATGGGCCCCGGGGCCCTCCCTGTGGGAAAGGCAATGAGGAGGCAAGGCAGGTGCCGCACTCCGTCCGTGTGTGGGCCCGGCGCCAGGCCAGCGGACTTCCCCTCCACGCTAGCTCTCCGCTTCACCTCACCCCGCTGAACCTCGGCCGCCTCCTCTCTCCCGGCAGGCGAACCCTGCGGGTCTCCCCGGGCCTCCGGTGCTCCCTGCATGGAGGCTTACTTGGTTGGGCTGGAGGACTGACCTCGGCAAGTGTCGGGGGAGCTGGAGGGCGGATTACCTACATCCTCAGTTTTTAGGCGCCACGCTTCCCTAATGTGTCCTTCCTCGAACCCCCAGTGCTCACCTTGGCTTGGGCTTCAGGTTGGACCCTAATCATGGCCATGGCCGGGGCGGGGGCCCGAGCGCCGCACGCGGAGCGAAGGCTGAGCACGGAGAAGGGAAAGCGAAAGCAGCGCGCGTAAAGCAGCGCGCGTAACCGGCGCGGCTTTCCTGAGTAGTGGGGAATGGAGGCACAGGAGGAGGCGGGGACAGGCCCGAAAGAAGGCGTGTGGGGGGCGGGGGGAGTGGGGGAGCAGGGGAAGGCGGCTCCGACGCGGCTCCCCCTAGAGCCGGAGCGGAGCGTTTCCACTGAGGCCCTCTGCCCACCTCCCCACCCCGCCTCCTTGCTCTCGAAGCCCGGCCTCCTCCCCTCCCACCTCCCCCTCCCCTCCTCCTCCTCCTTCTCTTCCTCACTCTTCCTTCTTTCCACTCCTGCCCTCCCAAGGTTCCGATTCTTGCCTTTCGGCTTCCCTAGGCCCGTACTCCCTCCGCCCAGCTATAGCTCGCCTCGGGACTTCCGACCCCATCTCTGCGTCCTGATCCCGAATTGGCCCTCTTCTTCACCGACTGGGCCTGGGACAGTGATACGCCTTCTCTGGTGGTCTCCATCTTTCCTCCGCTGTGGAGCGAAGGTGGCCTCCTGTCCCTAGCCCTGCCAGCCTGGGACCTTGGACCCCCGCCCCCGGGCATCTTTTGGCCCACGCCAACCCAGGCCCAGTTAGCTCTCTCCTGACCCTTGCTGTGCACTCCATTCCCCTGTAATCCGCTATCCACACAGCAGCAGGATTTGGCTCTTGCTTAGAACTCTTTCTCAGTTTCCTGTTGCCCTAAGAATGAAATTCAAAGGGCTTTCCTGAAATCCAAAGGCCTACCTGGACAGTCCGGCATCTGTTGCCAATCAGCTTCACTGTTACACTACTTTCTCCCCCTTTCTTTACACTTGAAAATACCTGGCTTTCATTTGTTCATTCATTCCTGTCTCAAGGCATTTGCCTTGGCTAATCCCTTCTCCTGACACACTCTTCCCCAGCATCATATTGGCATTCCATTCTCAGCTCAAATGTCACTTCAAAGAGACAACTCTTTCAATCATCCTTTGTAAAGTATCTCCCACCGAGTCTGTTGCTTACAAAGCAGCTTGTTTTAGTACCTTCGTAGCACTTAACCTCTGATATCTGTCAGTTTGTTTTTTGAAGATAGTGTGGTTTAGCCCAGGGGTTGGCAAATCTTTTCCGTAAAAGGTCAGGCAGTAAACATTTTTTACTTTCTAGGCCATGTAGTTGATGTAGCGACTACAGTACACAACTCTGCCGTTGTAGCAGGTAAGTAGCTATACCTAAATGATTTGTGTGGCTAAGTTCCAATAAAACTGTATGGACACTGCAATTTGAATTTCATGTAATTTTCACATATCATGAAATAATTATTCTTTAATTTTTTTCAATAATTAAAAACCATAAGAACCATTCTTACAAATCTGGCTATACAAAAACTGGCCACAGGAGGGCTGTAATTTGCTGATCCCTGGTTTGAAGACAGATAATGGACCCACAGTGCCTGTGTTTATAATCCTGACTCTGATATTTACTAGCTGTGAACAAGTTACTTACCCTGTGCCTCAGTTTTCACAACTGTTCAATGGAGACACTTCACAGTGTTGGTGCTGTGAGGGCTAAATGTGTTCATTTATGTAAAGAACTGGTTCCTGGCACAGAGTAAGCACAACACAAGTGTTTGCTATTATTTTTGAGTTTATCATCGGCTTCCCCCAGTAACCCATAAGCCCCTAAGCAGCAAAATCCTTGTCTTTCTTACTCACATGGCATGGAAGTATGCTTGATTCAGTAAACATCTGTTAGAAAAATGAATGCACATGGACCCCTGTGGGGAAGATGGGGTAGGAAGGGCTCCTAGATAGGCCCCTGAGGAAAGTAGAGGTGGGATTCAGTGAAAGAGGCAGGAAAAAGGAATCAACCAGGCTGGAGATGGAGCACCTGCTCAGTGGGATGCTAAGGACTGTTACCTGCCCTTGCAGTGCCATTCCTTGATATCAGAGCCTCAGATAGCTCAACGTCTGCAAGGACTGGGAGACTGAAAGGACAGCAGGAGGAATGGCCATCAAGCATAAGGAAAGACATTCAAAGTTGATGACAGCAAGGAATGGCTGAGGAACCTCAGTGACCACCAGCTTCTCTTTTTACCCTTCCCACCATTCCTAGATCCCCCAACTAAATGATGAGAGGGACCAGAGCCAGGCCTGATCTGCCTTTATTTCTTTCAGTTATGCTTGCGGCTGGAGTGGGGGCGAGGGAAGAGCCCATGGCCTGGGCTCCCTGGAGACCAGGGCTGATGATACCAGCTGCCATAGGTGAGGTACCAGGCAAAGGTGCCCACTGCAGCACCCACCACCTTGTGAGTATACTGGTGGAAATAGATGACGGTACAGAGCAGCAAGAAGTTCCAGAGGCCCAGTAACAGCACGTTGAGCAGGAAGACAAGGCGCAGGGGTGCACCAGCGGGCAGCCCATGGGCCAGGTACTTGGCAAACACTGCTGCTTCCTCAGCCATGAGCAGGCAGCAGAAGGTGAGCAGGAAGGTGTGGGAGGAGACTGTGTAGCCCCGCCACTGGTGGCCGGCTGCCAGGCAGCTGCGGCGGTCAGGCAGCTCGTGGAGCAGCAGGCCCTGGGGCAAAGGCTCGAAGCAGGAGCCGGTCAGGTCCTCGATGAGCAGGAAGGCTCGGCCAGCTCCCCGCCACACAGCTGCCCCCACCACCAGTCGGCTCAGGTGCCGGGCAGTTACAGCCACGCGCCGTGTAGCCAGGAACACCACCAGCAACACGAAGCCCCCCAGGAAGGTGCATGTCCAGCCCCATGCCGAATTCACAAACTTTCTGTGGGCAGAGAAGAAGGGAGGCTACTGAGAACCCTCAGCCCAATCTCCCTGCTCCGGTTTGTGTTCCCGTCACTGCTGTCCCCAGTCCTACATTTCATCACTGGCTGTCTATTTCCCGTGTCTCATACCTTCCACCCCCATTCACTTATAGGCCCATTAAGCCTTCTAGGGTCCATATTTCCTCTTCAGCCCTGCTCCCACTTGCTCTGTACCCCCACAATGCTGTCCCCCTCCCCCTCCTCTGACCTTCTCCTCAGCCTCCTGGCCTATTTTTAGTGTTTGGACTGGCAGGAGGACAGAAGCCGGGAGGGAGCTAGGATCCCAGAGTGCAGGGAGCGGCACCCATGACCTCGAGTGGACTCACATATTGAAGAAGTTGCCGTGGCTGGCGAAGATAGTCCGAGGGTTGACATGGAATTGCAGAAGGGGCCCAAAGATGACCACTGCTGCCAACCAGGCATGGTACAGGCGCCGTAAGCAGGGGCTGCCCAGGAGGCGGGCAGCCTGTTCGCTCCCAAAGTACAGCAAGGCAGAGGCCACCCGGAGCAGCACCTTGACCAGGCAGCCCAGCAGGGCCCGGATTCGGGCCCTGGCCCCTGGCCCTGCCCCCACTACTGGCCCCCGCTCCATGTTCCCTCCCCTCCCCACTAACCGCTTGCTCTGCTGGGCAGCTGAGGAGGGGCTGATGGGGCCCCCCTGGACAAGGACAGGCAGTGACAGGTGTGGCAGACACAGGGCAGAGCCCTGTTGGCAGCTGGCAGGCGGGGGAGAGGGGCGGGGGGCAGTAAGGGGCCAGGGCAGAGGGCTGCCACGTCAGCAGGGTCCCAGCCTCTGGTGTGTGTCTGGATCGCAGTCTGTGTCCTTTCCAATTAGCCCTGTGTCCCCTTGGCCCTCCAGGCCTGTGTCCCCAGCACTAACCATGTTCTAGTTAATGTCTCAGGGCTAGGCCTACTGTTCAGGGCTGTCTCTGAGCATAGCCTGCTTGGGTCTGCCTGTTTCTGTTTAGACAGCTAGTCACCCTCCACCCCCCAGCTTTACTGTTTGATCCACATGGAAATTTTAAAAAATTTTGTTTGAGGCTACTGAGATTTCTTTACTGTTTGACCTTTTAAAGCAACATTGTGTCTTAAGAATGGGAAGTGAGAGAGTCCACATATCTGAGGGGAGGTTTTGTGACGCACGTTTATTCACAAGCTGGATTTAACATGCCGTGCCGCAGGCAGGTAGGAGGAAGGACCTAAGCTATTTTCAGAGGTTGCTGAAATAAAATGAAGTGCAAACTTCGGTGGGTTGAAAGTGTCAGAAAGGTAAAACTAACCGAACCCTGGAATTTATTTAACAATCTGTGTCTGCCTCATCAATAGTGTGGTCCAGGCCCCCTCCTCAGATCTGGCACAAGAGCTGTTATCCATTTAAAAACCAGGGGATGAGTTTTTGTTAAAGATTTTGTTTCCAAAGAGAGGGGGAGATAGGGAGAGAAACATTGACGGACTGGTGGCCTCTCACACGCCCCCAAGCAGGGACCTGGCCTGCAACCCAGGCATGTGCCCTGACCGGGAATCAAACCAGACTTTTGCAGGATGATGCCGAGTCCACTGAGCTACGCTAATGGGTGAGGGGCGAGATCTTGTCCGAAAGTATATTGCCATTCTGCTTCCCTCGAAGAACTTATCCTAATGCTGTTCTTTTCTTTCTCTTCTCTTTCCTTCCCTCCCTCTCTCTTTCAAGAGGGGATGGGAGGGAGGATGGGAAGGAGAAAGAGCGGGAGAGAAACATCCATGTGAGAGAGTAACATCGATCTGCCTCTGCTGTCCGCCCTGACCAGGGACCGAATCCACAACCTAGGCGTGTGCCCTGACGGAAAGTGGAACCGGTGATCGTTCGCTTTGTGGGACACCGCCCAACCAAGCAAGCCACACCACTCAGGACCTAGTGTTTTTATTCTTGAAAGTCTTTAATCACACTTCACTGCAGAAAAAGAAAGTATATACTTTGAAATTTAATTTTTAAACACTTCCTGTGTTCATAAAGCTCTCAAAGTTTGAATTTTTTCTTCAGAATTGAATTTGCATAATTATTAGTAGTACAAAATATATTATTAGTACAACAAACATTTCTCACATTTTGATAACAGTAACCTAAAATTGTATTGGAAATATCTCTCTTATTGAGCATGAGCGGTCTTTAGGGCCTTCATTAAATGGGGCTTTGAGGACAGTAATAGTTTTAATTGGCTTCTAACTTGGGCACCCTTGGAGGTACTACAGGTTCTGGGTCAGATGGGTGGCATCTCTGGGGTGATGTAGCAGAGAGGAAATGAAGAGGGCCAGAGGGAAAGGGGCACTTGGAGAACACATGGAGGCTGAGCATCTGAGCAATTCATTTCTTTAAAGATGACTGGTTTCCCTATGAAATAGATACTCCTTTTACCCCTTGCTGTGTCTTTGAGAACCCCTGTAGGTGCGTATCCTGGTTGAAACTTGCCTTGGAGACAGTGAAATGTGTGGAAAGATGAAGCACAGCTGGACGTGAACCCTAGCTCCCCTATTGACCACACCATCGGGGTGCTCTGGGGCGTGCTGCCTGACCTCTGCACGTCTCCACTTCCCACCCCAGACAAGGGGTGACTGTGAGGGAGAAGTCCCAGATGGGGCCTGGCATCAGGGCCTACCAGGTTGTCTCTGGCTCTGGGCTACTTTTTCTTGTAGGCTGGACCAGCTCCAGGTCCAGCCCCAGAAGAGAGCTGATGCACATGTGTGGGTCTAAAACACAGCTATTTCCTGCTCTCTTGATTTCTACTTGCTGGGACGTTTCTGAGGTTGGCAAGGGATTACCCATTGAAGAGTTCAGTTAACAAGTGATTTTGATATTTCCCTACATCTTGAGGCATCAAAGGGGTGTTTTTTTCCCATAGAGGAGCACATCTGAAGGCTTTGTTGAAACTAGTTTCTTGAAGTGAGAGGATCAAGACCTCAGACAGGAAAAGGAGACAGAGGCAGACACCGAGCCAGGTTCCCACAGAGTTTATTGAGGGAGCCAAAGCCAGTGAGAGGACAAAGGAGTCCTACTTCAACACCCCTCCTTGAAGCTGCTGGCCTCTGCAAGACGGAACGTTCTTTGTGGGAGGGCCTGCCTTGTGAGAAGCGACATGGAGCCTCTCAACACCACAGCCTGTTGTACCCCGAAGACCCAGACACAGGGGAGAAAGGACATAATTCCCACCCTAGGGGGCTGCTGAGGACATGTTTTACCCATCCCACCCTCCCCAGAAGGGCTACAGCTCTCTCCATCAGGATCTCTGGAAGGAAGGTCAGGACGCGGGGCCTTCTGATTGGCCAGTCTAATCCTTAACGTGAAGGCTTGGGCAATGGGCCTGGCTGACAGCTCAGTGCAGACTCAGCCCCAGGCATCTACTCTAGAAGCTAACACCTAACATCCAAACATGATTAAAAACACTCAGAACAGTTCTCTTACAAGGGCCACACCCCAGGTAAAATAACGGCAGTCCTGCCAGATCCTGGCCAGGGACAGCCAAGCTGCATGGCGTGTGAACACGTGGGGAGACCTATGAGGAGGATTTTCCAGGGCTCACTTAGGGCCCCGAAAGCCTGGGCTTCTGTTTCTCCCCACCCAATGCCAACAATTCCCCCAAGATTCCCCTAGAAGGGAGAAGGGAGAAGGGGAAGAGAAGGCAGAGGGCTTATCAAGAGGCTCAGCCATGTATGGGCTGGAGGTCACATCCTAGGGTGAGGAAAAGGCTGAAGAGGGGTGGGGTGCTGTGGCAGGAGCGCTGGGGCGTTCCTCAGACTCTGGCATGTCATCCTGGAAGTACTCAGCCTGGCGGTACTGCCACAAACACAGGTTCCCATCCCACTGCAGGGAAGAAGGTGGTGAGTAGTCAGGGGGTGCTGCCCCCACCCAGGTCCAAGTCCCAGACATGCACTGGCTCCCCTAACCCTTGCAACCTCACCGAACTGCTGACAATCTTCTGCTCAAAGGGGTGCCAACTGACATCACGCACACAAGCCTTGTGGCTGGTCAGCTTCTTCACAATGTGTCCACTGAGGAGGTCGTACACTGTTCAGGAAAGGCCAGAGTGGAGAGGGGCCACCACAGGAACTTCTAGCCACCCCTCATCTCTCCCTGGGCAACACCACTTACATGCCTCTTAGGTAACTTCTCCCTTTCCCGGGGCAGCAAAACCCACAGCAGAAGACAAGGTTTTTCTCAGTGTCTATTCCCTTTTCCTTACCTCAGATTGAGGGTATGGTCTAGCAGAACTTGGATATCTCTGGCCCTCAGCTAAATTTCACAAGGTCTACACTTAACATAACGCAATGTGGCTTTAAAGCTTTTAGCAACAATTTTCTAAAACGCTCACAAGATCTGGCCCTGGTTGGTGGCTCAGTTGGTTGGAGCATCATCCCGTGCACCAAAAGCCTGCGGGTTCAATCCCAAGTCAGGGCACATATGAGAGGCATCCAAATGCTGTTTCCCTCTCTCTAAAATCAGTAAACATACCCTCAGGCGAGGATTTTTTTATAAAGCCCATAAGGACAGCACCACAAGAGTGAACAATGAATGTCTCCAAAGACATATGAACCTGCTGTTCCTTGTCTGCACGGGGCACACCTTTCCCTCTTTCTGGATGGGTCTCCATGTGAGTTGTTTTAGGCTCCTTATAGATGCAGCTGTCTGTGCATCCCTCCTGCTTCAGTGGCTGTGTGTCCTTTACTACTTGCTGTTTTCTTTTTGCATCATTCTTTTTTTATCTCTGTTCCCTCCTACCTTTCATCTGCAATCTCTTTACTTGACTGGCTACAAAACAGAACTGAGTATAATTTTGGTAATCTATTATATTTGCTGACTAGAATTCTATGTTCCTTCTCTTAATTTAAAATGCTGATGAATAGAATGTTTTCCATTTTTTTTGTTTAAACCTCCCTTGCACCAAGCTAAATTAAATTCCACTTATACATGTCACTGAGCTTTTTAAGGTGGTCACTGGTCATTGCAGGTAGAATGCCTGGGAAACAGTCCTGCCCTTCCAAGGCCCCTGTCGTAACACAATCCTTACCAACCACTTTGCCAGTGGAGCAGCCACTATAGATGAACTGCTGGCCGGTGCTATGGATGGGGGAGAATCGGCAACGGATGAGGGTGTGCAGTACCCCATGGCCCCTATAGGTCATCAAGGAGCTGTCCCCTGGGAGCTTCAGCTTCCGCCAGGCTGGGTAGGGGTGCAGGAAGAGCCCTAGGTTAGGAGTCTGGATTCTCCCAAATCACCAGTCCTTAGCAAAGATCGATGCTCACAGACAATAATCTTTCCAACCCCCAAATGGTGGTTCTTTCTCTATCTAACTGTCAGCTGGTATTCACCAATAATTGGCTGGGCTTCCTGCTGATTGTTAAGATACTGAAATATTTTTGTACAGGTTAGTTTAAAGTGGTCGCCAGCCCCCAACCCTGGGAACCCTTGGTTCTTCTCATGGTTCAGCAAACAAAGAGTCAATGCCTGGCAAAGAGGAGTGGGGAAGGACTCCAGGACTCAGCTCCAAGCTATGGCAATATTTACTGTGCCCATGACAGACCTCTCCAGAGGTGACAGACCACCCCCAACTCTTCACTCTCCAGATCTCAGGCTCTGCCTTCCACTCTCACCTTTTTTGGGCACCTGCTGCCAGCGGTAGTCCCAGTTTTGCTCTATGGCAGCCTGGCGTGAGGCTTCCATGCCTTCCCGGCTGGAAAAGCGCCGGATATCCCAGAGCTTGATGGTCTGGTCTTTGGAGTTGGAGATGAGATACCGGGCATCACCCTGTAAATCCCAGGATGGATAATGAAGAAGCATTAGAACTTGCAAATGTTGGTGCTGTCAGTCCAGCCCCCTTTTCCAGCTGAGGGGTAAAAATGCCAGTCACCTGATTTTGTTTGCCTCTCTCCTCATCCAGGTGGGCTCACATTGGTTTTCTACCCCAAAACCCATCCCCTGATTGGGCTTCCCCTTTGCCCATGGCACTCACTGAGTCTCCATTCTATCCTGGATTACCTGCCTTCTACTTTTCTCGTACAGAAAGCCCTGGCCTGCTTCATTGGTTCCCGTTGGTGTTGGGTACCAATGGATCTCATGTTTCCTGGCTTAGACCCCTTCCCTAAACTCCAGCTCTTACAAACGTGGCTAACAAGGACCCTGGGCAAGTTCCCACACCAGTCCATTTTGACACCCTGTCCTGGACAACTGGAACCTTAGTAGCCTGGCTGTGCAGTGCTGCCTCCCTGCCCACCTTGCTGTCGATGAAGGTGATGCCATCCTGATGTCCAGCCAGTGCACCCACAGGCTTGGGGTCATCCTCCCGCATGGTGCGTCGATCCCACACTTTGCAAATGGCATCATCACCCCCGGAGAACAGGATTTGGGAGCTTATGTCAGCAAAGGCCACTGCATTCACATCATCCTCATGCGACTCAATCTAGGGGAGAAAGAGGCCAGGATATCTAGGCCCTCTTTCTGGGTCTTCTAAGAGGCCAAGGGCCAGGAGGCAGAGACTCTAAGTCTTAGGAGCAATACCTGCAGGGTGCGCCGGTTCTGTTCTCGATCAAAGACATACAGGCAGCCATCATTGGCCCTGAAAGGGAAAGAATAAACAGTACTGGAGCCAGAAGCAAGAGGGCAAATGCTATGTGTGCTCTGGAGAGTCCCTGTTGTGAAGTCCTGCTGAGGAGCAAACCCTGTCTCTTCATATACAGAAGACAGAGAGTTAGCTCTGTTTGTGGGGAGGAATGAGACCTCCCATCTCATTCTGGGGAAATGGTGACCAGGAGGTGAAGCAATAAACCTTGACCTTGGAGAAGGGCTATTGTTTTCCATAGCTGCCTGGGCCTCTGTAACAGCAGAGCAAGTCTCTGGGAGGACTCTCTTAACTGAGAGCACTGTCTCCCACAAGCACTCACCCTCCTAGCACTTCTCTTCCATCTGAGGAGACAGCAATGGAGAAGACTGCGAAGCGACGTTCATCTGGCCTGAAAAGAGCAAAGGAGGAGCTGGGTAAGTGTACTTCCCTTCAGCCTTTGTTAAACCACGTAGAATCTGATGAGGGTTGTAAGGCACACTTCTCGAGGGAAAAGAAGTCCTGCCAACGTGAGCCAGAATGTAGATCACCTCAGGGAGAACCCAGAAATAATCCTGCAACCATCTGTTTTACCCTGGTCCTCTGCTGACAGGGTGGGTGGGCCCCTCCCGGGAATCCGCACAGAGAAACTTGCAACCAGTGAACTTTTCCCTCTAAGCAGGAGTTCCAGTTCAAGAGGTTTGCTCCTGGAGAGCCTTCCTTGAGAAGTTTCTGATGAGTCTGACCAGGAAGGGAAGCCAGTACCTTAGATCCAGGGCAGTGTGTGTGTCTCCCTCCCCGTAGATGTTGCAGATATGAACTAAGAGAAGCAAGAGAAACAAGAATCTTTCAGGGCTAGGGGAAGGCTGGTAGAAATGAAGCTAGAGAGGAGATGGAACAAAGGGTCAGGGTGTCAGACCCTGGAGTGATGTTTCCAGGAGAAGGCGTGGAGTCCTGAACAGAGGAGGTGGGCGTTTGGAGATCTCAGGTCCCAGGCTGGAGAGAGAGTGCAAGTCTGGGGCATACTCACTGTAATCAGACCAGCTGGAGTATAGGAAATGGTTCCCATCAGGCGTGAAGGCCACATCCAGGACACTCCAACCTACATCCCGGGCCTTGATGCTCTTGAATTTATGAAAGCGACCATACCGACAGTCATACAGTCTGATTGTCTGATCTGTGTAAGTAGGGACCAGACAAAATTAGGGAATGTATTCCTTGAATCCTCCCCAGAGCAACCTCCCTCAGCGTGTCTGAAAAATGTGCTCTAAGCATCTCTAAGTCAGGGACTGAGCCTTTCTAGCTTCAGCCAGAGGGACCATTCCTTGTTCTAGGGCAGTTCATAGGACCAGGGTCTGGTACCTTGGCAAGCAGACATGAAGATTTGACCATCTTTGCTATAGATTCCACAGAAAGCCTTCTGAGAGTAGGCATCGGTGAAGTTGAGATCATTGGGCAAGAAGCTGGGGAAGAAGAGGGAAAGTGAGGGTAAGGGGAGCTCAGAATGAGGAGTGTCCTGGTTAGCAGAATCCCAACAGAGCTGGATGTGAGTGCAAGGCCATTATTCCCTTTTGGCTTTGGGTACAATCTTCTTTCTTTCATTCATTCTGTCATCCTCTCAATTTCTATACTTTTGTACTTTGTTTACTCTCTAAGTTTCAACCCCACTTAACATAACCTTAAAACCCCTGGGGATCCTTTAACATCTATCCCTTCAAAATTTAGATAAGCCCCATACTCACTGAGATATCACTCGAGACCGTTCTCCAAGGGAGAAGCTTCCCTGGTGGCAGAGTCCCCGTTCTCTCTAAAGCAAAGCATTGGGGAATATTGCTAGCAGACACACAGGCCACTTCAGCCACACCAAGCCCCCTTCTCCAAAGTTATTGCTCTTGTTACAGAAATGGATACTATACACAGTATGTCCCACAGAACTGAAGAAGGCTGGCTAAGAACTCTCCAGCTCTAGCACTTAAGGTTTCTTTGGAAAGTTTAATTCACTCTTTTCTGGGGCTAGCAGAGCTTCTGGATACCTTGATAGGCCTGCTACCAGGCTGGCGGGAGGTGGGGGCCTACCTGGTACAGCATTTGAGGGAAGCTGTGCTCCCGGGCTGACGGCCTAAGCCCCAGCCGCCCTGTGGCCAATTCCACTTGTGTCTTGATCTCATTGCATTCCAGCTCCCGGGTGTCAGGGGTTGCATCCACTGTGAGGACCAAGAAGTTTCATCCTAGGTCTTTCAGTCCCATAGGACAGTTAGCAGAATTGTGCGCAAGCCCACTCAACGTGGCTGCATATACTGAGTCTGCAAAGACTCCCTCATTCCCTGAATTATCTTATCTTCTTTCAATTTAACTGTTCTTTGCCAAAAAAATTTTAAAGGGTTTTCTAATGAAAGTCTTCTTCTTTTTAACTTTTTAAAGATTTTACTTATTTTTAGAGGGGGAAGGGAGAAAGAGAGGTAGAGAAACATCAATGTGTGGTTGCATCTCATGCACCCCCTACTGGGGACATGGCCTGCAACCCAGGCATGTGCCCTGACTGGGAATTGAACCCACAACCCTTTGGTTCCTAGGCTGGCACTCAGTCCACTGAGCCACAGCAGCCAATGCTAATGAAAGTCTTCTGACGTTAGGGCCTTGGTCTGCCTTTCCTCTTACCAGGTGGGTTGTATCGGTCCCCGAGTCGACCATCCCAGGCATTGTCATGCTCTTCCTCCGAGTCTGAGAGGGCCTGGATGAGTTGTAAATTTGCTGCACCTCCTCCCTGCACCAACCTCACTTGGCCCCTGTGGAGAGACCCCCCTCCCATGATAAAGGGGGAGGATCCCTTTCCCAAACCAACCAGATTCAGAGTCAATAGCTATCCAGCTCTTAGACCACTGGTACTCAAATCCTCATGCTGTTCCCATTTTGAGGTCTGAGGCTGACTAGACCTTGGCTGCTATTGGCAGTCTTCTATAAGACTAATTATCACTCTTTCGGCAGGAGCAGAGAACCCCAAAATTATGTGAAGATTGACAAGGCCTACCTACTAAGCTGACTTCCCCCAAAGTTAAAAATTCAGAGAGCATTTCCCTCTGAGCCTCTGCCTAAAGAGTCCAGCTTAGAGCATAGTATTCTGAAGGGATCCCCAAGCTTGTCTTCTCCTCAAGAAGCCACAGCTAAGAAACAAATCCATTTTCACCACCTTTCCAGTCAATTCTTGGGATCACTTTCCTCAAAGCATTCTTTCTTCCACAGCAGGGTCAGAGTTAGCTTAATTTAAACTTCTTTTTTTCAAGTAAGTCCACATGACCTCATATCACATGTAATTAAGTTCACTAAAGTTCATCATTCACCTCCCCAACTCTTCCCTTCACCCCCTCACATCACTCTCTTCCCACCAGGCCCCCTCTTTTTTCACTTACTTGGAAAATACATTACATTTGTGTAGTCACAGCTAGACAGGCTCCCTTGGACAGTCCCCTCAAACACAAGAGTGAGTTATGTCGGTGACCTTAGGCAAGAACCACTCTTACTGGGTGTGAAGCTGAGTGCTGTGAGTGCCCAGCAGAACAGCTGTCCTGGGCTAGTCCCGTTCCCTATCTTCTGTAACGTCCTGGCCTGGAGTTGGGATCAAGGGACTGTGGTGGCACCCGGTGGGGACACACCAGGGGGCAAGTTACCTGCGAAGGAGATAGGCCAGTACCTGGGCCAGATCCACATCTTCATCCTCCTCTTCTTCTTCTTCACTCCGACGCAGGCCAGCCCCTCTTCGGGGCAAACCCTCGGAGGAGTCTCCGGACCCAGTTCCTGCGCTGCTGCTGTTCCGGGATCCCATCTTCTGGTCACAGCATCCTTAAGTCCTGTGCAGGTACTCCTCCTATCACCTCCTTGGGTTTGGCGAAAGTAAAGCCTGCTCTAGAAATGCTAGGGCCTCCTGAGACAGGGGTAACTATCTCTAGGAGATCGACACTTCCTAGGGACCGAGGAGGTCCCTTTTTCTTTAGCCTGTGACAACTCCAACGCTTCTGGAACACAAAACTTCCCCACGCTTGTGAAGCAAAAAAAAGAAGAGAGAGAAGCCTAGGAGACTACCCGAGCTCACCAGTGAGAATTCTTTGAAGAGGAATTTCTCAGTTTGCTACCTCAAACTCACCTACCAAAGTCCCTGGATAAAGTGGATTCCCCTTAACCTCTTTCCCCGACCAAGCAAAACCCCTCCCGGAAGAAAGCAAGCTTATCTTATCTAGCCAATCAGAAGCCTTAGGACTCAAAGACCCCCGACGCCCCCCTTACCGACCAATCAAAGTGCTCTCTTGCGAAAGCCGGCAGCAGCAATAACCAATGACGTTAGATTTCGGCTTAACACCCCTTCCTATCTAGCCTCAGCCCACGTGGTGTGCGGGGGGCGTGTACACCAAGGCGTAGGGGCCGAGAAGCCCCTCCCATTGAAGCCGGCGGTTACCACCCCGCACAAGACCACCCACCAGCCAGGAGCGGTCGCAGGACCTGCAGGGGCGCGAGGCCTTGTTTACACCGACTGCCGCCACAGCGTTGGCCAACCGCTCCTTCCGTCACGCGCCACCCTCGTCACTCATCTCCTGGCTGCCGGACCCGCGCACTGTCGACGTCACGCGACTCCCCTGACAGCACCACCTCTTTGGCCCGCTAACTGGACAGTAGGGCGTGGTGATTGACAGGTGGGTGGGAGAAAGTGCATGATGGGAGGAGAACGCCCTCGACCTGCCCAGAGGGAGGGTGTTCGCTACTTGTTGGGAGGAGTAAGTAGGGAACCGGGTGCTCCGGGTAGCGGAGACAACGGAACTACAATTAATGGGTGAGGGGTGGGGTTTACAAAAGAAGTTTGAAGGAAATAACAACAAAAAAAGAAGTTTGGGATTTCGCTACCGAGAGGTGTCTTAGTAAGGGATTCAGTTCTCGGTCCCTAAAAGTTCATGTGACTTTGCACTTTTTAGACGATCTCTGAGGCCCTCATCTTACTCCCCACCTCTCCTCCCCGCTGTCTCCAGCCTTATTCCTCTTTTCGTTCATCGATTCAGGCGGCCCTACCTTAGGAATGGCGGCGCGTATGAGGTGTGTTCACGGCACAGATGGGGACCCAGGCCTGCATAACCTCCATTCTGGGTTTACCTTCCGAAAGCCTTGTTCTTGTGGGGACCGCTCTTCCTAAACTTCCTCCTAGCCGCTTTGATAGCTTTTTAGATGACCCCTGGCTTCCCTCTGCGTTCTTTGCAGACGCTCCCTAACACCTCTTGGGTGTCGACGGGCCTTTCCGGTTCCGTCAGTTCTCCTTGGCCGTCAAGGATTTGCAGACCTTCCCTAGATCCTCAGTCCTTGCCTTTGCCTTTTAGTCCCCGGCCAGCTGGCTGGGATATGCAAGTACTCCGCTTCTTACCACCTTCTGCAGGTTTATGAGTAACCCGGATAAGTGCAAGGTTGGGACGTGCCACGACTCCGGATCTTCGCCCAATCCGGGGGGCGGAGGATCTGGGTCCAGTGACTTCGTCGTGCTGGGCGCAAAGGTCCGGAGTCCAAGCTGCACTTCGGCGTCCCCGGTCTTCACTTCCTTAGAAGTGCAATGAGCTGTCCTGAGTCTAGAGTCCCTGAGGAGGGGAGCGAGGAGGGCCCTCTCTTCTGGGCCTCACTGTCCCGGGGAGGACGAGGGTATGGTCAATCCTCTGGGTGATGACTCCTCGTCTCTAGATTCCTAGACCCAAGCTTATCTCTGGTCACCAGGGCCAGCTTCATGCGCCTGCGATCACACTTCATGCCCCACACTTATTTTACTACTGATAATAGCAATACACTAGAAACAGATAAACTACCTTATGGAACGGGATTGGTTAAATAAGTTACGGCCTATGTGGTAGGACACAAATACCGGGTAGATATTAAAATGATAATGTAATCTATTTTTATGCTATGGGAAACTTCAAATTAACATTGTTAGGTTTTCAAAACGGTGATAGTTCTGGTGGCATATTGTGGTGCAAGCAAAAACAATATGCTTTAAATTTTGCATAAAAAAGTATGAAAATACCCAGGTTCTTTATACCATTAAACAACAAAATGGAAAAGGCCTTGCATGAATTAGTGACAAAGGTATAGCATGGACATTGCATTATGACTAATACAACTGGAGCGCCCGAGGTTCACAAAAGACAAAAACTGTTCAACTCATCTTTAAACATTTTTTTTTTCTTTACTGGTTTTAGAGAAAGGAAGGGAGAGGAGAGAGATCAATTTGTTGTTCCACCCATCCATGCATTCATTGCTTAATTCTTGTATGTGTCCTGACTGGGAATTGAACCCAAATTGGCACATTGGCCCAGCACTCTAACCTAGTTACCCAGCCAGGGCATCAAGTCATTTTAATAATCCGTTTTTCATGACTTTTTTTCCTCTTCTCCTTGGCCTCTTCTCCATAGCACTTATAAATACAGTTTAAAGCTGAGCAAAATCCGAATTCAAGGCTTTGAAATACAGAATTTGTACATTATTGAATGAACATATGAAAGTCATTAAAATATTTTTTAAAAAACACTGGGGTTTTTATGACTAAAATGAGTCTTAACATCAATCAAATGCTAAAGAATATAGGACTTCATCTCTGAATCCACTGATTGATTTTTGTATGTAAGGTTTTTAAGCCTATGAGCCTGATTATGTCACTTGTGACTTAAATACTTTAAAAGTGTATATAAGCAGTTATATCTTAGGATGTACTATGTGTTCCATTGAAATAAAATTGCATTTTTTATTATTACAGTTTACATTCAGTATTATTTTTTGTGAGTTTAAGGTGTACAGCACAGTGATTAGATGATCATATACTTTACAAAATGTTTTCCCCGATATATCCCAACTAGCACCATACATAGTAATTTCAATGTTCCCTACATTATACTTTATATCCCCATGACTATTTTGTAACTACCAATTTGTACTTCTTAATCCCTTCACTTTTTTTCACCCAATCCCTCAACCCCTACCCCTCTATCAACAGTTTTTTCTGTATCTGAGTCTTTCAATTTTGTTTATGTGTTTATTTTATTCTTTAGAGTCCACATATAAGTGAAATCATATGGTATTTTTGTCTTTGTCTGACTTCATTTAGCGTAATACTCTTTAGGCCCATCCATGCTGTGGCAAATGGTAAGATTTCATTCTTTTTATGGCTGAGTAATATTCCATTGTACATATGTACCACCACTTTTTTATCCACTTGTCTATTGAGGGACACTTGGGTTGCATTCTTACCTTGGGTATTGTAAATAATGCTTCAATGAACTTAGGGGTGCATATGAGTATATTCTTTCAAACTAGTGTTTTGTGTTCCTTCAGCTACATGTTGAAGAGTGGAATCTCTGGGGCATAGGCAGTCCCATTTTTAATTTTTTGACAACCCTCCATATTATTTTCCATAGTGGCTGCACCAACTGTATTCCCACCAGCTGTGCATGAGGGTTCCCTTTTCTCCACATCCTGGCCAACATTTGTTTCTTGATTTGATGATAACCACTCTGACAGGTGTGAGGAGGTGATATTTCATTGTTTTAATTTGCATTTCTCTGTTAATTGATTGAGCATCTTTTCATATATTTATTGGACATCTGTATGTCCTATTTGGAGAAGAGGTTCTCTTCCTGATTGGATTTTTTTTTTGGTGTTGAGTTGTATGAGTTGTTTATAAATTTTAGATATTAACCTTTTTTCAGATGTATCATTGGTGAATATGTTCTCACATTCAGTAGGTTGTCTTTTTGTTTTGTTAATGGTTTCCTTTGCTTGCAAAACCTTTTTAGTTTGCTGTAATCCCGTTTGTTTATTTTTTCTTTTGTTTCCTTTGCCTGAGGAGATACATCAGAAAAAATATTGCTCTGAGAAATGTCCAAGATTTTACTCCCTGTGTTTTCTAGGAAATTTATTGTTTCAAGTCTAAATTTAAGTCTTATTTTTTAAGATTTTATTTATTTATTTTAAAGATTTTATTTTATTTTTTTAATTTTTAGAGGAAGAGTAAGGGAGGGAGGGAGAGAGAGAGAGAGAAACATCATGTGAAAGAGAAATATTGAGTGGTGGTAAGCACCCCAACACCTGGCCAGCTGAGCCACATGACTCAGGGCTTAAGTCTTCATATCCATCTCGATTTTATTCTTGTATGTGGTTTAAGAAGGTGAGTCTAGTTTTTTGGGTTTTTTTTTTTTTTTTGCATGTACTTGTCCTATTTTCCCAACAGCATCTGCTGAATAGACTGTCTTTACCCCTTTGTCAAATGGCATTTCTTGAAAAATAATTGTTAAGTCATTTTAATAAACTCTTTTGGTCTTCCCTGTCATGATTTTGAAATTTGGCGTGTTGCTTGGTGATAGTTTGTAAAGTGCTCTTCGTTTGGGCAGCCACTACTCTCCCCAGCTACACTTAAAGACACGGAGATGTTTTCTACCTTTAGCACCCATTTTAGGACTAGTTGTGGTAATTGCTAAGTAAATACCAGCTAGTCGACTTCCTGCCTGACCCTCCTTGGGCTGTTTCCTGCTCATTGGCATCTCCACTAGAGGGCAGACTAGGCTAAAGACGGGAGAGGAAAGCAGATTTTTCTTCTCACACTGTCCTCTCTCTCTCTCTCCCATGCCAGCTTCCAGCCTGGTGACAACACAGACTCCTGGGACATGTGTACAGCTCCAGGCAACACAAGAGAAAATTCTGAAGTGACTGATGATGTGTTTATACATTATCTTCTTGCAGCTTTCTTTGTGTAGAGCAAAGGGAGAAGTGTGCCAGTTTACCCAGGACTTAAAATGTGTTGAGTATAAAGCAATTGAGTCATTATGGGATTTCTAAACTTTCATGTCCTGTGCCCTCCTTGAGAACCAGAATTTTCAGTGTGGCAGTTGGACAGGAGGTACAGGTGTTATATAGAAGAAGTTAAAAAACCTTGAGCCCTGAGTTTGAATATGAACTATCAGTATGAACAGTATGAGATGTTTTATCTTTCTATCCCTATCCACTGAAAGGATCTAGAAACAATGACCAATTCAGGATCAATGAATACTCCTGCTACCCATATCTTCAGGATGATTTCCCTACAATTTAGTTGTAATTCCAGGTTGGTCCTGAGAGGAGGTTAGTGTAGCTTCCACTTACTCCTCCGCCATCTTGGATCTCTCTCCTGCAATCCATATCTTAAAATATCATCTCACACAGAAACAAACCAGAGCTTGGAGAAATGGCTAATTCCAGGTCCTGGGCAGGAAATGTGCAAGATAAGTGTGGAACAACTTATACCAGATAGCGAAGAAGACAGTAAGCACTATCAGGGTAGTGTCAAAAGGACTCAGGAACCAAGTTCTCATGGCCAAGATGGGATAATTTGAGCATTAATAAGGATCATTTAATAAACATTATGTTTAGGAGCCCTGGCTGGGTAGCTCAGTTCGTTGGAGCATTGTCCTGATACACCACGGTTGCAGGTTCTGTCCCCCTCAGGGCACATACGGGAACCAACCAGTGAATGCATTCATCAGTGGAACAACAAATCGATGTTTCTCTCTTTCTCTCCCTCTCTCCTTCTCTTCCTCTCTCTCTAAAATCAATCAGTGAACAAAAAAACAAGCAAAACTATTATGTTTAAATTCATGAGTTCATAATACGGTTTATGTGTATGTGTGTGTAACTAACTGGTCACCTTTGGAAGGATAAGAAAACATTATTTTGAAGATGGTGCATAAAGAAAAAGAAGCAGTTATCTTACTGTTCCTGTATAAACTGTACCCCAGGGTGATGAGAAGATGAAGGGAGTGTCCCTTTGTAAAAGTATTCCAACTGTTATGATAGAGCTTAGATATGGCTGCTCTGAAATCCCTAATAAGTTAATGAGTATAAGCATTGAACATCTAGACCTGGATTCTTCAATGGTTAAATTGAGGTAAAAGAACAAAATGGAGTGGGGACTTGTAGATTGAAAGAGACTTAAAAAGCATATGAAATTCTTGAAACATGGGCAAGACTAAACTATAATGTCCAGGGGTGCACATTTTAGTGATAAAACTACAAAAAACAACAACAAATGATTATGGTACACCATGGTGTACCATTTATGCCAGGAAGGAGAGACTGGGATAGAGAGGAACAGATGACCAGGGTGAGGAGGCATGTGTGTGGAGAGACTCCTTTTGGTGTCTGGCATAGTTCTGTTTCTCTCTAGAAGGTGATAGTTTCAAGGGTATTCACTTTAGTTTATTAAGCTATGCCTTTGTATGGTTTTTTTTGGTGCCTGTTTTATTTTAAAATAAAGGTTAATTACAATGTGTTATCAATTTTTCTCATTTATCTGAAACTATAGGCATGCAGCCCAGTTTTATTCTAATAGACAACATTTTTTAAAATCTTTTTTAATGTCTTTTTTTTTTTTAAGATTTTTATTTATTTAGAGAGAATGGAAAGGAGGGAGAAAGATGGAGAGAAACATTGATCAGTTGCCTCTCGCACACCCCCAACTGGGGACACGGCCTGCAATCCAGGCATGTTCCCTGACCAGGAATTGAACCAGGGACTTCTTGGTTCACAAGCTGTCACTCAATCCACTGAGCCACAACAGCCAGGGCAGACAAAATTATTTTTAAGGCTAACATCTTCACATCACTGTGCATTTAGATACTAGAGAGGTACCTGGAACCTCAGTTCCCTGCTTCTTTCCTGGAGGGACTTACTTCCAAACTGATTTTCTTTCTCCTCTAAATTTTATTTAAATTGCTCATTTTACTCTTAAACTTGAGTCAGCAATGTATAATATAGGCTTATATGACCTAACCTAATCAATACAGAGTGGAAAGGTGAGGGCAGCTAACAAATATTCAAAGGTCATTCTATGCCAGGCATAGTTCTGAGTGCCTGGCACCACTGATGATGATGATGATTCTTTTTTTTTTTTAAGATTTTATAGAGAAACAGGAAGGGAGAAACAAGGAGAGAAACATCTATGTGAGATAGAGAAACCTTGATCAGTTGCCTCTCCCACAACCCTGATCAGGGACCTGACCCTCATCCCAGGCAGATGCCCTGACTGGGAATCGAACCTGTGACCCTTCAGTTTGCAGGATGGTGCCCAAACCACTAAGCCACACCAGTCAGGGCATGACTCTTAATCTTAACAACACTATGAGGTGTAGGCACATCTGCTTTCTACAGATAAGAAACTGAGAGGCATCACTGGCCTGAGTCTACTATGTTTAACGTCTGTTATGCTGCCTCTGATCATGTTTCAGTCATCACATGCTATTCATGAAGCCGAGGATTTGTCTGCATACTTTTAAGTGCAATGGATTCCATTGCTCACTGTATTCTGTATTTTAGCATGTGATCCACTCTGACTTTTAGAGCCTTTTCTGCTCTTACACATTGTAGCAGGTTATTGGCTACTTTCTGGAACACTTGGTGTTTCTTCCTCCAGTGTTTTCTTTTGAGGGACTTCCCAGTAATTCCATCTTATTTCTTGAAGTTTATTCTCATTTTTCTGGGTACAGACTTCTATCTTACCCACCTCAGTTTGTACATTCACTCAGCCTGATCCAGATCACAGGTGAAGTTATCCTCAGCTAACACCCCTGATTTATGTAGGATCATCACTCTTTTTGTGGTTTCCCACTAAAATTGATTTCAGAGTTTAGGCCAAGGCCTTGCTACTCAAACTATGGCCCCTGGACCAGCAGCATCAGCCTCACCGAGGAGCTTGTAAGAAAAACTGAATCTTCGGGCCCCTCCAGACTTGTTGAATTAGAATCTGCATTTTAGTAAGATCCCTAGGTGATTCATATAAATTTTTAAGTCTTGAGAAGCATGACATAGGTAATGTCTAAGATCCTTACAGCTCTACAAATCTGCATTGCTGTGAGAGACATATCTCTACAGTTATCATTTACCCTTGGCTCTGTTTACTGTGTGACCTTCAGTAATTACTTGACCTCTCTGTGCCTTTGTTTATCCATCTGTAAAATGGTACCTGCCTCAAAAGTTTGTTTTGTAATGTGTTTAGAACAGAGCCTGGCAAACAGGAAGTGCTATAGAAGTGTTAGCTGTCCTAAATACTGAACAAGCATTCATGAATACTTTGTGAGTCCCAATTTCAGGTCAGCCAGGAGGAAGAACAGTTTTGAGAATTGACACTGGAACCATTTCACTGGAGAATGGGGTTATAGAGGCTTCTGCTACTCTGAGTGGAAGATCAGTAATTTTAGGCCTGGAGGTTGTACTGAGCAGCTCCCAAGGGCCCCCATTTTTTAAGACCTCAGGACACAGAGTAGATAATGCCTTCTCCCAGCAATTGATTCCTACTTAGGTGGCCCAAAGGTAGAGTTATCTGTGGGACACCAGCTACTTGGAGGGGCTGGAAGATTGTGAAATTGGTGTTAGAGGGAAGCCTGTGAAGATAAGTGGGAAATGAAAACACAAATGTTATGTAAAATAAATGCACATCTTATCGGATAGCATGTGGCCTCAAGGCACCCAGATGTTATTTATATCAAATTCCTCATATTTACTGTGACCCTGGCGCTCCTCTATTCCTGGGTAGCAGTGGAGGGTAGGAGTGTGCTGTGATCTCTGGCTAGACTGGAGCCCCCAGTTACATTCTACGCACGCGTCCCTCCAGGGCCTCCAGCTCAGTCAGCACCTCCTTAGGCAGATCCTGGTTGACCTGCTCTGTCAGGTAGCCCCTAATGTCACGAACTTCCTGTTCCCAAAAGTCCTTAGGGATGGAGAAGAGCTGGGTGGTATCTATGGCTCCCAGACCACTGAGATTCAAGGCACCTTCCTTTGGCACTAGCCCGATGGGCGTCTCTTGGGCACTGTCCTCTCCTTCTAGCCTCCGGCAGATCCAGTCTAGCACTCGAGAATTCTCTCCAAAGCCTGGCCACAGGAAGCGGCCCGCCTCATCCCGTCGGAACCAGTTGACATGGAAGATGCGGGGCAGTCGGGCCCCCGTGCGCCCCTCCATGCTCAGCCAGTGTTCCAGGTATCGCCCAAAGTTGTAGCCAAAAAAGGGCCGCATGGCAAATGGGTCATGCATGATCACCTTCCCTGGGGAGGGGAGCGGATGAGTTAGGAAAAGAGAAGGACACCCAGCATCCAGCTTGAGGAAGCTGTAAAATGTTCGAGGTTCTAGAATATCTTTGGGGCAGGATGAAAAGGGATGGGGGAGGGGCTAGGCAGGAGGCAGGTGTGGCTCAGGGAGGGGGTTCACAACAACGGGGTACACGGGAGAGGGGCAACGGAAGGTGCGCACCTTTGTGTTCAGCTGCAGCCGTGGACTCAGAGCGCATGGCGCTGCCCACAAACACCCCGTGGCGCCAGCTGAAGGCCTCATACACCAGGGGCACTCCTGGAACACCAGTGAACGGGGTCACAGGCAGTCCTTTTTATCGGACTCAACCCATCCCTTCTGGTGATTCTGACTCCTAATCTCTCCTAGGACCTCACCTGTCCCATTTTCAAACCTCATGCCTCCCCCTAGTTTTGCACTCTCCAGGGGGAGAGCTCTGGAGTGTGGCAATCCAGGCTGAGGGTCTGGGAGCCTTAAGTACAAGAGGGGGATGGGCCCTGATATAGACCCAGATCCTTTACCAAGAAGGCATGGAGCCCACATGATGTTTACCTTTGGGTCTTCGGCCTCCGAAGATGATGGCATCAATAGGGACACCCTCAGGGGCCTCCCAGGCTGGGTCCATGATGGGGCACTGGCGAGCCGGGGCACAAAAGCGAGAGTTGGGATGTGCACAGGGCTCCTTGTCACCTGGCACAGGAAATACAAATACTATCACTTCCAAGGGCACATCCACCCCTAACACACACGTGCGTGCACTCTTGCACAATTTCATTTTGCCTCATCAGCTCCCTGCAATCTCATGTGGTAGGGAGTAGGGAGCCAGGACATCTCCCCTAAAAGATCAGCTTATTTATCCATAATGGTGCTTCCAGTTGAGCTATGTGAGAAGAGTAGGAGAGGAAGTGGGATTAAGTGGGGCACTGATGTTTATTCCAAACTACAGCCATGTGGCATTAGCCAGTGCTCAAAGGAATGGGGTTAGATGCTGGCATAATTTCCCCCCAGAAGTGATTTCTTTCTTTATGGGATATTATTTAAATAAATACTCAAACCTAAAGCAAAAACTGAGTCTCTCTGGTGTGTATTTTAGACAATTGACCTTTCATCAGCAAATGCAATAAGAGAAAAATCTCCTGAGCTATCCAAGTGCAAATAGGAATTGATTTTAAAACTAATAGAATTTTGGTGATTTCCCTGGGTATCCCAAATGGACATGGTGCCTTCTCTGCTGGAGGTTATTAGTCAGACCTGGAGGGCAAAGGAGTCAAAGCACCCCCTACCTGCTTCCCACCCCCTAGCTCCTGCCTCCACTCTCAGTTGAGAGGCATCCTTTATGTTTTTCTCTTGCACTTTCATCAGCCCCCAATTCATGACCCTATCATACAGTGTTATTCTGGGAACTGAAGCTGGGCACAATATGCCCTAGTTATACCCCTGAATCCAGAGATGATGAAAGGGTTGGGGAATTAACCTGCAGGGAAATATGAAATTTTCTTGGATTTCTCAGTTGGGTAGGAAGGCTGAGGAGAGCTTAATGATGATGTTAGAGAAAAGAAGGGGTGAGGAGATGATGAGGGTGACTGCTCGGTCAGCTTGGGAAACTTGAATACAGGCTTCAGTGACCACAAGGCCGCCCTCCCCCACCCTGTTCTTCTTTGCTCCCACTCCTACCCAGGTCTCTGGGCTCCTGGACTGCTGAAGGCCACAGTGCACGGTTGGGGGAGGGGCAGGACTGCAGGCATGGGGAGCATGGACAGGGCTGAGAACCTAACTTCCCCGCGAGGCTAAAGAACTGGTCTGATTCAGTCTGGAAGAGGTTTTGGAGTGCATGTGTTGGAGGGACAGGGGAAGGGTGAGGGTAACAATACCGAACTTTAGACAGTAGTTATTACACAGAGGGATGGTGGGAACTAAGCGGCAGGAGGAGGGGCAGGCTTCCTCCTTTCCTAATAGGTCAAACTTTATGGATTATGCTTTGAGCCCTATTTCTTCTGTAATAATTTTCAAAACAGCCCTTCCCTTTCCTTTTTAAAAAAATGTCCAGCTTATATTTATTGCAGATTTACAATGTGTTCGGTACTATTATATGCATTTAACCCTTCAACAACCTTATAAGATAGGTGTTACTCCCATTCAACTGATGGGGGAACTGAAGCTCGGGAGGTTAAGCGATTTGGCCAAGTCACAAGGCCAATACTTGGTGGAATTGGGATATGACCTGAGACCTTTCCTGGGTTTGGAAACTGCAAACATTCACAACTTCCTGTGCCTTCCGGAGGTCCCGGAAGATGACTGTGGTGGTGAAGGCTTTTACATCAGCAAGGTGCTGAGCCCTGGGGGATATGTCCTGACTCCCCTACCCCACATACCAGGTTTCCAGGCCTTGCCCAGCCAGGAGGTGACAGTGACGCCAGGTGGAAGAGGCTGGTCGATGCCCTCCCAGTACACGCCACCGTCGCTGGTCTCAGCCACATTGGTGAAAAGAGTATTACTCTGGATTGTGGCCATGGCATTGGGATTGGTGGCGGCAGAGGTACCGGGGGCCACCCCGAAGAAGCCATTCTCAGGGTTGATGGCCCGGAGTCGACCTGTTAGAAGTGGAGAAAAAGGAAGGACCAACCAGGAAAAGTTGAGAGGGGGGCCGGGGAAATTCCTGCTCTGCCCCTCTCTGCTGTGAGCTGGACCGTAGATCTTATGCAGAAGGGCTTTGTGTCTCTGCCAGGATTTGGCGGGGCAAGGTCCACCAGTCAGGAAAAGTTCCTTACTGACAAAGCCCACCATGACAGAGGGGGGGAGACCATCATGCTCTGGGAAGAGCCAGAACAAGAGTATGATCTGAGGGCCACTCACCATCACTGTCAAACCGCATCCAGGCGATGTCGTCCCCCACACACTCTACTTTCCAGCCTGGCAGTGCTGGCTGCATCATGGCCAAGTTTGTCTTCCCACAGGCACTGGGGAAGGCGGCTGCCACATAGTGCTTCTTCCCGGCAGGGCTGGTGATACCCAGGATCTGAACATTGAGGAGAGAGGGAACAAAGAGGAGGTCACCAAAGGTCAGGGCACGGTCTGCATGGGAAAGACAGCTGTGGGTGGGTTCACAGCAAGGACAGGTTTAACAGGTTTATTCACTTAACAGGTGCACCACCTTGCCCCTGGGCCTGAGGTGGCAGCAAGGGGAAGCCCCTCAACATTCAGCAGCCTGCGGTCAAAGATTCAGGCTTTGGGTAGAGTCCCTGCCCACCAGCTTGGCACCTGGCAGTCAGTAGGCGAGGCTGAGGCAGAATGGCCAGGCCCCACCACTGCCTTGCCCCCCACAGCTGCCCGATCCTCACCAGGCCCTCACCAGCATGTGCTCTGCTAGCCAGCCCTCATCCCTGGCCAGCCGAGAGGCGATGCGAAGGGCAAAGCACTTCTTGCCCAGCAGGGAGTTGCCACCATAGCCGCTGCCGAAGGAGACGATTTCCCGTTGGTCAGGCACATGGCCAATCAGGGTTTTCTCTGGGTTGCATGGCCACTGGCTCACCGGCTCCCCTGGGGACAATGGGGTCATGGGGCTGCTGGTGGGCATCAGGCACTGGGGTATCAGGGGCTGGAGGGGTCAAGGGTGGGCAGGAGAGACACTTGAGAGCAGAGGCAGTACGAATGTATGCAACAGCTCTCATGCCCCTGTTCTTAGACATGGATGATTGACTTTCTCAGTATCGTGCAAACTGCTCTGCAAACACAGGTTCACCCCCAGCCCAGACCGCTGGCCTGGATCTGGGGAATTAGGCGTCTCACTGATGAGGATGGGTAGGATTTGGGATTCTTTCTGAGTGTAAGCAGGCCTCTGCATCCTCCCACAGACAGAGCAGGAGCTCACCTGGCCCAGTCAGGGGCTGGCCCACGGAGTGCAGACACTTGACAAAGTCACCGTCTCCCAGGGCCTGAAGCACAGGTGTCCCCAGCCGGGTCATAATACGCATGCTTGCCACCACGTAGGCCGAGTCAGTGAGCTGCACTCCAATGCGGGACAGTGGGGAGCCCACGGGACCCATGCTGAATGGAAGCACATACATGGTTCGGCCTGTGGAGGAAAATGTCACCTGGATGAAGGTGAAGGAAATGTCATCTGTTGTTAATACCATCAGTGTCCCTGCCCTGGTTACCCTGCATGCAGCCTGGAAACCTCTCATCCACAGCTCGCTGGAACTCAGCGGGAGACATCCAGTTGCCCAGCTGCCCTTGGGCCCCACCAGCCGGGAGGGGCACTGTGTCTCGTTGAGAAGGAGTTACAATCACCGTCTTGCTCTCTACTCGTGCCACATCCCTGGGGTCTGTGCGGGCCAGCCAGCTGGGAGAGAGGGGATTATTAGGAAGATGGTGGCCAGCAGGGTCCCTTATCCCCAGACCCACTCTTTCAAGTCCAACTTTGACTCCAGGTCTTCTGTTTTTCCCATCCCCGCACACCTCAGTCACTTCCTCCAGGTGTTGCCCCATGTCAGGGGACACATGTAGGCAAACTGATGTTACTGTGGGCCAGGCCCATGTTTAGTTATGTACTTCCCTTGGTCCCTAGCCCTCTAAAGACCTCTTCTCCTGGCAAAAACTCCCTGAATTTGTGAGAGAAAAAAAAGAAAAAAGTTTTTTATTTGTATTTGCTTCTTCACTTAACATGAAGACACAGACCACTCCTAGTAATTCCTGACCGTTTTCTCTAAAACTCCCATTCCTGTTCATTCCATTGAGATGGTCTAGTTAAATCTGAGTTTGTAAAGACAAAGTGGCCTGAGTCCAAGCAGCTGCCCCATATGCGGGGTGGCTGGGCTCAGGGCTTACCAGTTATTGTACTTAGGGAGCTTTCGGATAAGTCCCTGCTGCTGCAGCAGGGTCAGTGTGGCAGTGTTCTCGGCCTCAGTCCCATCACAGATGTGGATGCCTTCTGGTTGGCACAGGCGTGCACTGCGCTCCACAAAGTCTCGAACCCCAGCAGGCAGCTGGCCCAGGTCTCCACTGAGTACTCGCAGGGTCTGGATGCTGCGCTGTGAGGACCAGCCCCAGGGGCTCAGCCCATGCCAGCCAAGCCTATGGGAGAAGAAAACAGAGAGATAACGAGCCAGGCGTTCTCACGGACGATGCACAAGCCAGGTGGACAGGAAGCTGGGGCTGCTCGGGAGTGTGCTGAAGCAGGGCTGGGGGTGTGTGGGACGGGTTCAGGCCACGTGTATCTCGTGGCCTTTATTAAGTGTAGTGGGGGTATCTCCTGGTCAGCAAAGGGCAGGCATTGCCATATGATCATGAAGGCTGCATAGAAGTAGATGTGTCTGTAAGCATGCTGCTGGTATTGCAGGCCTAGTCCATGCCCATGTTTAACTAGATATGGTTAATGTTTAGAAGTGAACAGTTGCTCTATGGTCCAAGTGTAAACTGCCTAGGTGTCAGCTTCATGTGTCTGGTGTTTGAAGCTCTAATCCTTGTTCTTTCCATTCTCAAGTCTAGTTTTTATAAGTTAAAAAGGCAGCTATTTTTACTTACTTATTTTCTTCTGGTGTGTATTTTGTGAGACTGTGAAAACCTCATGCAAAGAACCTGTTCTTTGAGATGGTACAGTCGCAGGATTCTAGATTAGGATTCTTGCACAGAGAGTGGGTGATTGGATATTAGATTTCGGGCATCAGACCTGCTGCAGCCCACCTGGTCCAAAAGTAGTGCAACAATGTTGCTCTTGGGTAGGTACTTCTGAACCATTTGAAAGGCTGAGTATTGGGAAATGTCACTGGCCAGGGTTCATGTCCCTGTACCCAGGAGCGCTGGGTCCCTGTTGCCTGTCCCTTCACACCCCTGGGAGAGGGAGAAGCAGGGTCTGTTCTGATTGTCCTGGATCCGGAGTGGAGTGAGCCAGAGAGACCAAAGGCCAGGAGAGGGAAGTTGCCCTCCTCCTCTTCCAGGGAGGCATAGGAAAATGTGCCCTACACACCTAGGACCGCACGATCATATTCTCCCGACTCTCTTTCCTAGAGGACACATGCCCACAGAGCTTTGGGTGTTGGTGGTAGGGTGCAATCGCAGACTGCAGGAAGCTCAAATTCAGAGAAGGTGTAAGCCTGGGAAGGGAGAAAGCTGAGATCACGGATGTGGGGTCTGGAGCCTGGCTGGAGCGGGAAGGGGGGGGGGCTTCCACCGGGCGGAGTGAGATGGAAACCCAGTGTGATGGAAATCCAGTGTGGTCCGAGGGCTGAGGAGGAGGGCACCTGGGACCTGGGTTTTCCCTGAGCACTAATTTTAAAGGTAAATGGTCTTGGGGAGAGCCTCTCTGCAGGGGGAGCCTGGCTCAGGAAGTCTGGTGAAGCTCCACCACTCCACCACTTCCCTCCAGCACCTTAAGTGCGACGCTCTCCTTTTCCTCAGCTCCAGAGACCACCCACAAGGGCTGGCCGATTGGAACCAGCAGGGGAGCGATACGGGGTCAGCTCAAATTCTGGGACAAAACCTCGGGAGAAGGGAGGCTACAGAAGTAAGACAGGAAGCTGTGAAAAGGGAAAGAAGGTGGACAAACAGGGCCTAGGGGCTCCCGTTCTGGACAGGCGACAAAACCAGCCGTATAATAATTGAAAGCAACTCGGCTCCCTCCTCTGCCTTGCTTCCCTTCTTCCCCTAGCCCCAGGTCCCTCTGGCTGCTAGGCTTCCTGCCAGGTGCCAGTAGGGGGGAGGACGGAGAATGGATGTTTACATTCGTTAGGGACCACTGAGCTCATTCCCCAGGGCTCATGCACTCTTGACCCTAGGGCCCGACTGCTCCTCATTGCAACCTGTGGAATAAGAGTTACATCTAAAAAGGAAAGAGGAAAGACTCGGCTACGGGGCTCAGCGGGGGCGAGCGAGGAGGTGGAAGGAAGTTCTGCGAATGGCAGACAGAGGCCACGCGGTCAGAGACCAGCAGAGTAGGGAGGGGTAGGAGGGGACGGAAATGGTGAGACCCGAAGCGGCCACCCCTGATCTCTGGCGAGACGTGAGGCCCGAGAGGCTCGGGATCAAGAAACACTTGCCCCCCTGCACGCCGCCTCATCTGATGGGAAGCCATCCGGCAGGAGGGCACAACCGGCAGTCCCGAGGGTGCGAGCTCCGCGGAAGGTGTGGGTCGGGCGGGGTCTGGGGTCACTCACCACAGGCCGGGGCGGTACGCAGCGGCCATGGCACCCGGGCGGGGGCTGCGGGGGGGCCACGGGAACGGAACGGAGCAGGAGAGAGATGGGAGGTGGGCGAAGGGAACGCGGCGAAGCTTGACGGAGGTAAGAGTGGGCGGGAGGCGCTTAAAAAGAAGGCGGGTGGGCGGGTGCATGGGCGGGACCTAGCAGGGCCGGAGCGACCCTCTTCCACCATGCCAGCGGGCCAGTTCTCCACGTCCCCGGGCTCCAGGTCCCAAGCCCGCCCAGCTGTCGCCCCACCCCCTGCACCCTAACTAACCCCCAAACCCATCTCTGCCTTTGAGGGACTGGGTCCACTCCTCTAGGCCCCGCCCCCTTCTCGCCCCTTCCCGCCCACTGCGCATGATGTAACTTTGAGGACTCTTGCCCCGGGTAGACAGTGACTGCAGACCTTGGGTGGCAAACAAGCTAGGAACGTGGAACGAAGACAAGGGCGGGAGTCGGCAGAGCCTCAAAGTCTAGTAGTGGGCATTGGATATATTATCTTTCCCCTTATTCCTAAGGACTGGGCACTCGGAGCCCCAGGCTATTCTGATTTGCAGGGCCCCAGTGCTAAGTTCCCCTCACTCCCCAATTCCCAGATCCTTGTTTCTTCTCCCACCTTGAGGGCTCCCTTCCGCCTTACCATCAAACAGCGGTGTCTCTCCACTCCAGTCTTTTTCGGGCCTTTGACCTAGTCTTTTTCTTTTTCTTTCCTTTCCTTTCCTTTCCTTTCCTTTCCTTTCCTTTCCTTTCCTTTCCTTTCCTTTCCTTTCCTTTTTCCTTCCTTCCTTCCTTCCTTCCTTCCTTCCTTCCTTCCTTCCTTCCTTCCTTCCTTCCTTCCTTCCTTCCTTCTTTTGAGAGAGGGGAAGTAAGGGAGAAAGAGAGGTTGAGAAATATCAATGTAAGAGAGAAACATCTATCAGTTGCCTCTCATATGCACCCCACCTCCAGGTGGGGATGGGGGGGGCAGCACAACCTAAGCATGTGCCCTGACTGGGAACCAAACCAGCGACCTTTCACTTTCCAAGATGATGCCCAACCACTAAGCCACACTGGTCAGTGCTGACCTGGTCATTTTTTCCCACATTCCCCTGGAGCAGTCATCTGCCCCACCCAATCACCAGTTTCTCAGTTTATGTCTCCAGACATTTCTCTCCAACTTGAGACCACTGGGTATCACCCCAAATGCCACAGCATCTCAAACTCAGCATGTCTCTGTGAGGCATCTGCTCAGCCTCCACTCTGCCTTTTTGGTAAAAGCACCCGGATGTTCCTCCACTGTCTGTGTGGTTGTGTGTGTCTGCTGGGGGTAGGCTCTCAGCTTGGCCAATTTGTGTGTTCCTTGCTCTGACCTCTGCGATTGGGAATGTTCAGGGATGGGCATGAGGTCTCTCTCTTGTCCTGCTGGGGTTGCTGAGCTGGTAGGCTATGAATCTGGAGCTTCCCAGTGTCAGCTTAGTACTGCAAAGCAGGAACCTGCTTGAGACAGAAGCCAGCCTAGACGATGCAGAGCAGAGGGATGGAGAGAAACAGATTTGTGATTTCAGTTACAGGAGTCAATAAATTTCTTCTCTTGCCCAAGCTAATTTTAAGTGGATTTCTGCCATTCGCAACAGAAACAATCTTGATTCGCAGATTTCTCAGAGTTCTGTGCTGGAACACAGTGAGACAAGGAGAGTGGGCCTCCAGCCTTGGGCTTGCTGCTGGCCCCCCTCTCTTCCACCCTGGCTCCACCCTGCACTGAACCTCAGGTGTATGCATTTGGGACTCATCTCTCCAGTCCCAACACCCAAACTCTGTCCACACCTACCCCACAGCAAAGAGCAACCCGTTTGCCCCTTTGGCCCTAAAGGTGCGCACACTGGTGTACTGGTCGACCTACCGAAGCTCATCATCATCTTTTCCACAATCCTGCACCTGCTCTCATGGTTCCCTATCTCTGCCAATGGCCCCACCATCTAGCCAGTTGCCCCAGAGGAATTTGAATCAGTCTAAACGATTCCTTTTTTATCCCCAATAGCTAATCAGTCATCATGGCCTTTGGATTTGTACCTCACAATTATCTCTCAAATCTGTGTCTATCCCCATAACCACTGTCTTAGTTCAGGCTTATCTCTCACCTGGTTTCAGGTGATTGCTTCCAAGCCACCTCTTGCCACCTGCCTCTCCAAATGCTACCGTCCTTCCTTCCCACCAAGTTACTCTCTGAACTCTGCACTTAAGGTCACGTTGAGAGGCACGTTTGTGATGTTCATGGCGTAGACCCTGGGTGCCATGCTCTGTGCCAGCAGCTTTACCCGTATAATCTCACTCAGTTTCACAACAACCTTACTACAGATGTGGACACTGAGGCTTAGAGAGGTTAAGCCCTTTGGTTGAAGTTGCACAGCTGGTCAGGTTGAGAAATGATGTCTGAATCCAAGTCTGACTCTAATTACCAAATTGCTTTTCCCCTATGCAGTCCTATATTGTCCCCTTGGGTTATCATTTTAGAAAGTGAGAACATGCCACTCCCAGGCTTAAAAATTCTTTCAAGTCTTCCTTCCTATCATGTGGCAACTGATGTCCTTTATAATGTGTTTCCTCTGTATCCAATGTTATCACCCCTCCTCCTTACTTGCCGCCTTCCCTCCATATGGGACTCTGCAGGTTCCAGAGCACTTCTGTGAACACTTTCTGCCCCTCAGACTTAAACTAAACATCACCTCCTACAGGAAGTCAGTTTGCCCCTTAGAATTAACAGCTATATTTCATCTCTGTTGTTCTACACTGTGTACATAACTTGTAGTTTTGTACTTGTCACACTTTATTTAGTTGCTTTTGTATCTCTGTAATGCTCACCGGAGTATCCACTCCTTGAGAGAAGGAACCAAATTTTAGTCTTGGCTTTAATCCTAGCTCCCAACAGAATCTGGCCTATAATAGGCACTTAATAAATGTAAGTTGAATAAAAGAATGAACGACTCCCACGTTCTGAATCCTCCCCATTTCTTATTTCTGTAATTTTAGGTGGACTGAACGAGGGGCTCCTGTGAGGATTTCCTTGCACTGCTGATGCCCCTTAAACCACACACTCTTGTTCAGTTCCCTGGCCCACAGGCAGCCTGACCCGCCAGCGGGCCCAGTGTCTGTGGTACACCAGCAGGGGGCAGGGTGTGATCAGCCTTGCTTGTGTCTGCGGTTTCTTTCTCCCAGGGCCCTGGGGGCAGGGGTGGGGGAATGTTGGATGGCTCCCAGACTCCCTGTGGTGGATGCTGTGGTGTGCTGCCCAAATGCCCCCCTCAGGCCCAGATGCTCAGCGTCCCAGCCACTGAGTGCTGGCTCCTGATGGCTCACAGCTGAATGTTTCCCTGAGAACCGCCTGTGGCTGAGGAGAACTGTCTTGTCAAATGCAGTGCCCCTTTCCTGGGATAACAAGTACCCAATGACTGGTGGATGTAGGGGTCCAAAGGCCTGGCCCCCTTGCCTCAGTTTGAAACAACTCTGAAGGTCCATCCCCGCACCAGAGCTCCTACAGAATCAGCTGAAGTCCTCTCTGTTGTAGCTGCAATGCATTTCAACTTTTCTCTTTCCAGTCCTGCTTCTGTCACTCCCTTTGAGAATCTTCCCCAATAAACCATCTGTATACAAGTTTCAATCTCAGAGTTTGTTTCCAGCTTAAGATATTCCCCAAACTCAACGTGCGTACTGCATTACCTGACTACGGCTCCATTTTTGCCCTTCTCCACAGTAGATCCAAAGTGATCTTTTAAAATCATCGGATCATGTCACATCTCCACTGAAAACTCTTCAGTAACTTCTCACTGCTCTTATTTATTTATTTATTTTTAAAGCTTTTATTTACTTACTTTTAGAGAGAGGGGAAGGGAGTGAGAAAGAGAGGGAGAGAAACATTCAAGAGATACATTGATCTGGTGCCTCTCACATGCACCCAGTTGGGGACATGGCCTGCAACCCAGGCATGTGCCGTGACTGGGTATCGAACTGGTGACCTTTTGATTCACAGGCCAGCACTCCACACAGACCAATCCACTGAGCCACACCAGCCAGGGCGATATTTACTTATCTATTTAGAGAATTTTTATAAGAATTTATTTGATCCAAATTGATGATGTATACAAGAGAGCAAGATCTCAAATGCTCCCAGCTTCTCGCTGCTCTCAGAATAAAGTCCACATCCTAACAGTGGCCTAGAAGGCTGTGCATAATCTGGCACCAGCAGGCCTCCAGCCTCGCCCACTACCATTCTCACTTTTCCTGGTTTCTTTTTTTTCTTTTCTTTCTTTTTTTTTTTTTGACTGTTATGTACTTTATTTTTTTTTTAATTTTTTAAAATACATTTTATTGATTATGTTATTACAGTTGTCCCATTTGCCCCGCTTCATTCCCCTCCACCCTGCACACCCCCTCCCACCCACATTCCCCCCTTTAGTTCATGTCCATGTGTCATACTTATAAGTTCTTTAGCTTCTACATTTCCCACACTATTCTTGCCCTCCCCCTGTTTATTTTCTCTCTACCATCTATGCTACTTATTCTCTGTAACTTTTCCCCCTCTCTCCTCCTCCCATTCCTCTGTTGCTAACCCTCCATGTTCTCTCCATTTCTGTGTTTTTGTTCCTGTTCTAGTTGTTTGCTTTTGTTTTAGGTGTGGTTGTTAATAACTGTGAGTTTGCTGTCTTTTTACTGTTCATATTTTTGATCTTCTTTTTCTTAGATAAGTCCCTTTAACATTTCATATAATAAGGGCTTGGTGATGATGAACTCCTTTAACTTGCCCTTATCTGAGAAGCGCTTTATCTGCCCTTCCATTCTAAATGAAAGCTTTGCTGGATAGAGCAATCTTGGATGCAGGTCTTTGCCTTTCATGACTTGGAATACTTCTTTCCAGCCCCTTCTTGCCTGGAAGGTCTCTTTTGAGAAATCAGCTGACAGTCTGATGGGAACTCCTTTGTAGGTGACTGTCCCCTTATCCCTTGCTGCTTCTAGAATTCTCTCCTTCATTTTAATCTTGGCTAATGTAATTCTGATGTGCCTTGGTGTGTTCCTCCTTGGGTCCAA